>NW_024121183.1:177845-276838 GCF_016745375.1 Pimephales promelas | reverse complement strand
GGATAATACGGACAAGCAGAGAAAGGTAGGATTGGAGAGGTAGTTAGATTGTGTTATCTGATATGATGTCTTCCCTACAGAAAATACATCTTGGCTAGCATGTTTTGAAACTGGTTGGAGGATATGCATAGTAAAACTAGGGGTTGTAAGCTCATTTATGGCTATTTCGGGGAGGAGCATGTGCGCACAATCTTCCGGTGACTGGGATTTATAAAGTGAATTTTGTGCAGGTTCTGGTGTACGAACGGTTTTATAAGTCTAAAAAAATTTTTGTGAATGCCATTTTTGCCTTTCGGCCACACATACACTTTTATTAAGGATCCTACACACACAGTTTTATAAATGAGGCCCCACGAACCTATCCATTGGGATATTTGTTTTCTGCTTTAACCAATCGCTACTTGGTCGTATGTTACATGCTGGAACGCACCATTTCTCTTTCAGCCCACTCTAGCTTAGACCATCCAGCAACCAGCATAATTTTTCTGCAAGGTTTAAACTACAGCTAACTTCATATAAAACTGTGAAAAGGTATTTGATTAAAAAATTAGAAGTTGTCCTGCATCACGGGGTGTCAGTAACTGAGTGCTAGTGCTCCTTCTTGGGCACACTACTCAAGGCCCAAGACACTTTATAAGCAACATGCCACTGAACCATGTTCAAGTTACTTAGCATCATAAATTAAATTAAAGTGTACCTTAATAGGTGGGACCTGCAACATCTGCTTAGATGTCAACAAAGCTAACCACTGTATCTGTTATAATGCAGTGCAGGAAGCAGGATCCAAATGCAGCAGTTTTTTATTAAATAAACTAGAACAATGACTAAGACTAAGAATAAACTTGAACTATGACAAAGGCTAAGACTCCAGAACAAAACCGACAACATGCAACAGAACAACATCCAGAACACACAAAGACTGAGCTAGACACATGGCTTAAATACAAAGGCAAACAAGCTAAACGAGATAATGAGGGAGTGGCTAATCAGAGACACCTAGTAAGACTAATAGACATAACGGGAACTGCTAAACATGGAAAAAGACGGGAACACAGACAAGGAAACATGACAGAACAAATAGTGCCAATTGGCTTTATGCCCAGCTGCACTACTTCCTGAACTTCAGCCAGCTCCTTGTTTCCTGTCTCCCATTATTGGCCAAATTGATTAATTCAGGTGTGCCTGACCTCAGTAGTCATGGCAACAATAATCAGACACCTGAATTAATCAAGCTTGGCCAATAATGGCAGACAGGAAACAAGAAGCTGGCTGAAGTTCAGGAAGTAGTGCAGCTTGGCATAAAGCCAATTGTATCACCAGGGAATTCTTAGTTGTCCCTTGGATAAAATTTGCCCTTGATCCATGTCTCTAAATATTTATTTTTAAATGCCTAGAAATATCCTTTAAAGGTCCTTATACAGTATTTGATGTGGAGAAAGGAACCCTCTTCCCTGTTAACTACATGATGTTTGCTATCCTGACAGACTATTGCCTGCAAGTAATCAGAATATGGACCTGATTGTTGTTCTGGGAAATATTCTCGTTCCTATTATCTTTACCGGTAGTCGTGGAAGACTGGTTAAAAAAAAACTGGTTAAAAAACGACCACTGCTCAGAAAGACAAAGGACCTTGCTGGAAATGAACATTTGACCTCCCCCTCATACAGTCTCACCTAATCTGCATTTCATTCTCTCTCAAGAAACATATGGTTATAATGTGAATGATTATCATTGAGTATTACGTTTAGTATCATTTAAAATGTCTCAGAGTGAATGGTACAAATGTCTCATTTCCAAATAAGTACAACAAAATGTAATAAGGTTTTTAGAAGTTTTTAGAAAACTGGCACACAAAGGAAGATGGCAAAGGTTTTATTAGATAAATTATTGAAAAGCACACTAAATTGGGTTAGAAATTGTTTGTGTAGGGAACCCTTTTATTGGTGCATTCTCTATAACAATCATGCATTAGAGAACTCGAAAACTAGATGTCACATCTCGAGGGGTTTTCCTCTTACAATAATTACTGAAATTATTTGAAAACTGATCAAATGTCAATCCAAATCATTCCTTTTAAGTTTACATTGTAAATCTGTATCCAATATTTCATGTTACACATTTTCATGTTTTTTTTTTTTTTTTTTTTGTCTTCCACAGGGGAAGACCGAACTCCTGTACGACTGGATGCCCTGCGATCTATGGTATGGTACCCTTGCTTGGACAGTTCACCCTTAGGCTACGTTCACACTGCAGGGGCTCAATTGACCTTATGCACAGCTGCACTACTTCCTGAACTTCAGCCAGCTCCTTGTTTCCAGTCTGCCATTATTGGCCAAACTTGATTAATTCAGGTGTGCCTGATTATTGTTGCCATGACTACTGAGGTCAAGCACACCTGAATTAATCAATTTGTCGAATAATGGCAGACAGGAAACAAGGAGCTGGCTGAAGTTCAGGAAGTAGTGCAGCTGGGCTTATAAAAAAATAAAAATAAAAAATTTGCAAGGCCGTTCACATTTCCAATTAATTGCGACCTTTTGTGTAGTTAATTGCATATCTCCTGTGTAAACGTGAAATGACCCAGAATTGACCCGCATGCACAGAAGAGTACTTGTTTGCAGAAGTTCTGATAAGAGCCCTCGAGTTTGGCCTGAATAGAGCTGTCCCCCCAAATATTAATTAAATCATAAACCTCGCTTTACTTCCATTGACTAGTCTCAGCATCGTCCCCTATAGTTGTTGTTTATCTTCTTATTCCCGCCTACTTGAAAGCACAATTATGACGTTTGTCGCGTATCAATGACGTGCGGGTCGGATACATGTGACCGGGCCGTTCAGACTGAAGTCGCATTTCAAAAGATTGGATACATATCGGATTTGGACCACATACCCTATTGGCCTGGGTCGCATTTGAAAAGATCGGATCTGTGTCGTTCAGACTGTCATGAAAAGATTAGATACAGGTCACATAGGGTCAAAAAAATCCGAATTGGTCCCTTTCAGCCTGCAGTGTGAACGTAGCCTTAGTATACCACATTTTTTACATTGCAATGCACAAAACAAACCTTCCAGCAACTTCAAAGACAACACGATGCATGGCAAGCAACTAAACCAGTTGGTTAGAACCACTGTGTTTGACAGATGACATTGAGCCAAAAATTAAAAAAAAGGAAAATAAACATGTCTCAAGTGTATTTTGACATTGTAGATTCAAAGGGAACTGCTGAATAAGAACAATTGACTTATAGCCAATTGATAGTTGTAATGGATATACCTAAAGTTGTGTTTGCCACACCCTTGACTATTCATTACCAACCCTACTATCACTGAGTGCTACATTGGCTTTAAGCGAGGCCAGACAAGATTGCATTATAAAAATTCAGTTTTTAAGTCTTTGCAATCTACTTTATACTACTGTGTACTCTATGTACAACTATCTTAATTTGATTAGGTTATGAATTAACAGTTGTAAATGGTGTTGTCTAGAATTTTTTCTTTGATTATTAAAAAACTCTAGGTGCTATTTTCAAGCCTATGGTTAATCTTAAAGGACAACGCTGGTGCAAAATGAAGTTTTGGTCTACTTACACATTTGGTACATAGTCACCGTTGTCTGAGATTTGTTTTCATGATTATCGAATGTAAAGAGTTTTATCTCTAAAAATTGTTTAGCTTATAATGCTAGTATATGGGGCATATGGAGTAATGAAAATAAAAATCGCTAGTTTATACCACTAACAAGGTTCAAAATAGCCCCACACTAACACAGTAACATAATGAGGGTCCATACATGCAAAACGAAACATTGAGAACGTAAGTGTACAGAGCGTTTAATAAGAAGAAACTTTGTAAAGACAGTCCACTTCGTGTATACAGGCAGCAGCCATCTTTGGAAAACAGTCTCGAGCAGTCGAACCATGAACGCCGAGCCAAGTTTTGGCTCGTTCACATCTCACCAGCGCATTTGGCTCGGTGTTCGTGGTTCGATTGTCAAGACTGTTTTCCAAAGATGGCTCCTGTCTGTATACACAAAGTGAACTGTCTTTATAAAGTATCTTCTTATTCTCTTCTATTCTCAAATTCTAGTTCTCAATGCTTCGTTTTGCATATAGGGACCCTGATTATGCTACCGTGTTAGTGTGGGGCTATTTTGAGCCTTGTAAGTGGTATTAACTAGTGTTTTTTTTATTTTCATTACTCTAAGCCCTATAAACTAGCATTATAAGCAGGGCCTGAAGTTAATTTTTTCGGCCACCGGCCACTGTGGCAGGTGGATTTATTCACCCGCCACAGAGACTTTTTACCAGCCATTTTTTTTTTTTTTTTGCCTCATAAACGTAAAAAAAAAAAAAAAAAAAACGGGAATTTCACAAATATTGTTCTTTAACTTGTAAGAACACACATTTAGTGCTGTCAAGTAATAATAACTCTAATAACATACATTTAAAAAAAAAAATCTTTTATTCATGATTTTGACAGACACACACACACACACACAACATAGTAGCTATATACTCAACAGATAGACAACCGCAGCTCGTAAACAAATCACACGCGGCTGTGTTGATGGCGGATTTAGTCACGTACAGGTCTTACTCTTAACAGCTTTTAGTTACAGCGTTCAGGACGGTTAAATATGAACTAAATTAATAATGTTATTACTGATAAAATTACCGGGTACCGGACATTTTCTCACCGGTTCCCAACTCCCAACATGCACAGTTGCACACGCACACACATCTGTGCAACTGTCATTGTACTTTAACCTGCAACAGCGACGCGTTACATTATCTCATCCCATCTCATCAACAGTTTAATACTCGCACACGTAGTCAGAAAAGAGCCTCATCTTCTTTCTGATCGCTATGAACGTTACGAACAACAGTCGCTGTCATAAATCAGCCGCTCACGAACCTTGCCATTGCCGCCGATTGTTTCACTTTGTATTAAAATGTCTTCTTTACTTTTCTTTTTCTCATCCTCATCTTTTGTGGCTGTTGTTTTGTTTCAGCTGCCTCTTTACCCCAGTAATGCGCCCACATTTTAGCTAAAGTCCACCGCAATAGCGGACTTCGTTGAAATGTAAAAAATCCTAATGAATCACTCAATTCTCATTGGCTACCCGCCAATGTGGCAGGTAGATTGACAGTGTTACCCGCCAATAGCAAAATTCACCCGCATTTGGCAGGTGGTCGGGTGTTAATTTCAGGCCCTGATTATAAGCTAAACAGTTTTTAGAGATACAACTCTTTACATTTGCTAATCATGAAAACAAATCTCAGGGAACGGTTGACTATGTACCAATGTGTAATTAATTTTGCGCCGGAGTTGTCCTTTAACATCACTCCTATTGAATACCTTGTCTTTCATCTTAATTACTGTTCTCTATTATTGTGTAATCGTGTAGTGTAGATGTTACAGCATTGAATGTTAAGTCATTATTCATACCTTTTTCACTAACCATTTATCTCTTGTATTTTTTAGCGGGAAAACCTGGCCTCCAACCTGGCAGATGGCTTGATACTCACTCCAGTTTTATTTTGTTTCTGTCATAATACCTACACAAAAGTTAAATCCAAATTGATCCTTGGCTAGATTGTTTTTTATGATATTTTGTTCATTTTTTTGGTAGGTTTGTATTGTTTTAATAAAGATTTGTATTTACTAAACTTTTCCGTGTCATGTCTAACAGACATCACTCACACTCATGTGACCTAGCAGAGATCTTTGTGTAGTAATTTTAATAATAGGATGTACATGAAGACTTGAATAAATATACTAAGCTTTTCTTTTAGTAGGCATCATACTAACAGCATTTGGGCTTGTTGGTATGAAGGACTGGGGACATTTGTATTACACATGACAGTTTTTTTTCTAATCTCTTGTATGTTGACTGTTATTATTGGGAATCCATTTCATTTGATTCCTTCCTCCATCTGTCAAAGACTGGTACACACTATATAACGTCCCGTTCAAGTCGCACACCAGTCTTCATTTGTTGTACCAATGGTTACATTGCAGAAGAGTTTGTGCTGTTAAGTAACAAATGTTTACTTTGGTCTCTAAAATGGGAACTTGGGGCCCGGGTGTGTTGCCAGGTAAAAAAAGGACACTGCAGCCAGGCTGTGGGCAGTTGACGGACAGTAACTTGGGGCCCTATCTTGCACCCAGCGCAATTGACTTTGTACAGCATGTATCATTCCTATTTTGCACACAGCAGACTTTTCCCTCCACAGACGCAAACATTCCCTGGAGCTAATTTACAGGTTTAGAAAACAATCACGCCACTCAACAGGAAAAGCCTAGTCTAAAGTCAGTGGCGAGTTGCGCATGTTATTCATGCTATTTTAAGGGCACCTGGTTGGCCATAATCAATGTAGCGTGTGCACAACGAGCATACACTTTGCTTTTCTCATGTACACACAGATGCAGCAGTTTTCATTTTTTATAAAACCATGAACATTTTTACAAGGAAACATTCACAAATGAGGGGAATCATTGTTGTGTCCATGAAGATGTGAAAAACATAGGCATAAATCTAGCTTACACATTCATCCAAATTTTTATACGCCTGTTTGAACAAAGCTAATTTGGGTGGGTTTCTATGGGAGATGGGCCCCATACAATGCCACGTGTTTTTCCAGCCCTGACGAGAACGTTGCTCTCCTCGCTTGTGAAGTGCTCCTTGCACACGCATGGAAAATCCTCCAATATAATAATTGGAAAGCGCACCTGCTCCTAAAGGGATAGTGAGATGTCGCTCTGATCTGGTTTATTTCATGTTAGGCCCAAACCACATCTATGAACAATGTAGCTACTTCATTTTAGATTTGCGTTGCACCCAAGAATCCCGTTGGTAGGCTATAATAGCAACAGCACCCAAGGTCCGGCCACAAAGTTACTGTTTCATGTTTTTATGTTTTAGATGTTAAAATAGGGCTCTTTCTTTGTCTCTCAAACATGGTTCAAGTTATGTATGAAATTGGGCTCAGCTCAATAACAGTCAGTCACTGTTGAATTGCAATGACTTTAAACAACAAAGCAAAATGCTCCAGGTCAAGGGATGAAATGGCATACAGTAATCTAAGACAAAGCAGGCTGTTGTATACAATCAATCTTCATACTTCATATACACTTTAACATGGGTAGAGTAAATGCTGACAAAATACTGAATTTGTCCTTGCATGAAAGTGATTAAGCTGATGTGTATCCAGGGGAGGGCTGGGTCAAAATAATATACAATGAAATAAGACTTAATTAGGGGGCAGGAGGATTACAAAAGACTTTTGTGTCAATCCTTTCTAATTTCCATCAAGTGTGACTGTCTGTCATTCCTTCCATACCAGGTAGTGATGAATAAGATATATGGCATTATAGAAGAGTTTGTTTACACATAACATGTCCAGATCATGTCTGATTAATGTGTTGTTATGTTAATGTTAATATGATGTTAATATCCCATTTCAATTAATTCATTATGCCTTATGTGAGACGCCATAAATGTAAAAATATCAGGGCTCAACTAATAACTGGGATTTGGCCTCCTCCTCAGGATGAAATTTGCTGGTGGTACTTCATTCTACATCCCAATTATCCTCCATGGAGCACTGAGACTCATACTATATCTGATGGGACTGATGATGGGGGTATCATCTGCAAACTTGATCTTGGTCGTTTCTCAGTAGGAGCAATAACTGTACTGTACTGCTGCTGGTGATTTGTACTACTGATCCTCGTGACCCGTCCTGCGCCACCCATGAACCCATGTCTTGTGCCACCTGTCCTATTCACTGTGCCACTGACTTGCTGTCCCATGCACTGACCTGCACAACTCATTTTGTTTTGTGACACTTGCCTACTCTCACATGGCACTCACTCAATATCCCATCTGATGTGCCTACTGTCCGTCATTAGTCACTGTCCAATGGGTTAGGTTTAGGATTAGGTTAAGGGTCAGGTTTTTAACATTTTGTAAGTCTCACGGGACATAGACTAGTGGTACAGGACAATAAGTGAGTGGGGCAGGACAGTGTACAGGACAGACGAGTGGCACGAGCCACCAGCAGCAGTAGAATACAGTGTTTGCTCCTACTACCTCTCTACAGCCTTATGGTGGCCTATCTGTATTGATGTTTCCATATTGTTAAAATTGACCAATTTAATTATATGAAAGTATCAAGTGACACAGATCTATATTGCTGTTCATGACTTGCAGGCTGGAGAACAGATTGAGGATCTATCATGTTATATGCTAAGCTATGCACGCATAGGTGTTAATTGACTCCAAATGTAGCAGAGTAAACAGCCAGGTTGATGGCATTTTCCACAGCCTGGTAAGCAAACTGATAGGGATCCATGATTGATGATACAATAGTATGTAGCATGAATGCAGACCAAAAAGTCAATTTTTTTTTTTTTTTTTTATCCAAATCAAGTAAAATCAGAATCAAGTCAATAAATTTTTTTTTTATCCAAATCAAGTAAAATCAGAATAAACATGGACTTGGAGCTTATCATAACTTTTAAAGACACATTCTACTTTCCATTTTCAGAAAAAAAGGGTGTCTGGCAGATATAGGCTTAGTCAATGAGGAGTTGGTCGGCTGGTAAATTGAGAAATGTCCAGGGATGAGAGATATGAGACTGTGAAAAAAAAGAGTGCTGGTGTTCTAACATGCAGCTTAATTATACTTTCAGACACTGGCTACGACCTTGTTGTCCTGTTTCCAACTCTGAACCTATCATCACCCTTACTGAAATGATCACTTTTTTCATGTTAATTTAAATACTATCCTGCTTAAATACATTGGTTTTGAATATATGAAAAACAAGATTAATGGGTTTTTATCAAATCTCTGATCTGTCAAGTCAACACAGCGCGTTAAGTACTGCCAAGTGACACCAGGTCCCATGGACAATTTTTGACTTTTGATTTCACCAGTGCCACGTCTGCATCCTGAAGAGTTTTTATATTATGACAGTATACTGTAAAATGTAGATTTTGAATAAAGACTACAAGGCAATTATGTACTTTATGCACTTTTTACAATCACAAATTATTTACACTTTCAAATTCATTCAAGTTTATTGTAGCCATTTCCAGTTGAAGAAATCTATCTTTGTGTGCTCACATGTACCACAAAACACATCTGACACAAGAAAATTCAATAGAGCATAAATGAGCTCCCTATTGTCCTTTAAGTGCTAAAGTTGAGGTTGAAATGTCACAGTCCAGAATGCATAAAACAGTCCACCCAGAGGGCCAATCCATTCAGTCAATATTGCAATTATATTACACACTCATGATTGAAGTATATGAAGTTGCAGTGCAAAATAATTTCACAATTAACAACACCTAATGTTGATAACTGAATTATCATAGGGTTAGTGCATATTTACATGTCTGATAGCTTGGGGGTTAGCCTGCTAATAAAAGGTAGCCAGAGTCTGGCCATTCTGCAGCGATAAATTATTGCTTGCTGGAGGTTGTTGAAGACAAGCTGGAAATTGTTGAAGTTGAAAAAGAAAGGATCAGCAGATTTTAAAAACAAAACAGAGTGGTCTCCTTTCTAATCTTCTTCTGACTCTGGACTACTAAGGTTATATTCGTCATCAGTGTCCGATCTGCATTCTGTGTCCTGTATCTGGAGGTCATCAACTATAGCACTATCCGTGCTCACAGCTTGTTGGCATAAACTCTCCAGTGCATAAGACCTCCGCATGAGGACACTTTTGAAACCAGCTGCAGCATCCTCTGACAAGTCACCAAAATCTGTAACATACATAAACATGGGAATTACTAATATTGTTCAAAAATTATAGCATGTAGAACCACATATGACATAAAAATGTTACTTGTTCTCAAATTCAATTGAACTCAAATTCATTGAAACTGTATGTTTAACATCCTATACTTTGCATAAATTGGAGGTATAAAGTGCAGTCAGGGAGGGATGGGGGTTTGCAGAAGCTGGGGATAGCGTCATTTGTGTGCCTCAATCCTGAGCGAGTAATTTTAAGTTTTGAGCACAGAGAACTATATTTTGAACAGAAATTAACTATATTTTGAAAAACAAATTAGTTTGAGCAAAGAAAAAAACGATTCTGTGCTCAATAAATGTATTTGCTATTATCCATATTAATGTGCAATAATAACCCCTCTCACACAGTTTACAGGTGCTCTCTCAAACTTATTCTCTGCACTCCTGTCAAGTCCCTCTCTCTCTCTCTCGTGCTCAACTCTTGACACACACGCTTGCTCAACTTGCAACAGCGTTACAAGTGTGCCGCAAAATTAACCAATTGGAAAATTAAAGGTCAATTGTGATTGGCTGTCTCCAATCAAATCGCTAGTAGAACCAAAGCCCGTCTGGTAACTGACTACAGCGTAATAGTCCTACACAGTCTTATCCCAAGAAGTCATATAACTGACATCTTGGGACGTATTTTTACCATACGTCAATATCCGCCTTTATAGGGTACCCTTAAACATCGGTTATATTGACGATCCTGGGACGTCATACAACTGACGCTTTACCTTTAATGTCGGTTAGGTGACGGGGTAGGTTTAGGATCCGGTAACGTCATCTAACCGATGTTTAAGGGTACCCTAAAAAGGCAGATGTTGACGTATGGTCAAAAGACGTCCCAAGACATCAGTTATATGACGTCTTGGGATGAGACTGCGCTGTAATAGCCAATCACAATTTACCTTTAATTTTCCGATTGGTTGATTTTGTGGCACACTTGTAACGCTCTTGCACGTTGAGCGAGCATGTCAAGAGTTGAGCGCGCACAGAATTAAGAGGTTGAGAGAGAGAGAAAGGGACTTGACAGGAGTGCAGAGAATAAGTTTGAGAGAGCACCTGTAAACAGAGTGAGAGGGGTTATTATTGCACGTGCATATGGCTAATAGCAAATACATTTATTGAGCACAGAATCATTTTTTTTCTTTGCTCAAACAATTTTTTTTTTTTGCGATTGTTAATTTCTGTTCAAAATATAATGCATTGTATTTTTTTGGGGGGGGGGGCTAAACAAAGTGCGAGGGTGGAGCAGAGTCGTACAACTAATGTAGAAAACAATAAAACTTGTGGCTCTTTTCCACTGACTGGTACCAGATCCACTTGAGGATCCTCTGGTACCAAGCACTTTTGGTTCCACCTCTGTTGAAGTTCCAACAATGATGTGCAGATAGCTCTGTGGTCATTGTTATTGCTAGCATCATGTTAACGTTCTGAGCAGGTCCTCAACGGCAGCTTAGAGTTAGCGAGACAGGACAGCCGATAGAGTAAATATTGCTCCCCAAAAACATGTCTGTAATGCGATGATTTCAGAATACTGTTGATTTTATCTGTTCTGCTGTAGTGATTGCTGTTACAAACTTTTACAAAATGGTGATGCAAAGATAGTTCACTTCAGTATCGCTATAGCAACCGGTTCCATGAAATGGTACTTTTATGCAGTAGAAAATTAAACCAAAAATTTGAAACCAAACCAAGTAGAGTCATGTTGAGGTGAGTGGAACCAATACCATTCAATGGAAAAGGGACTATACATATGTTAGTGAGGAAAAAAAAATCCAAATTTGACTTACAGCCCATTCTGATGTTCTCTTTCAGCTTCTCCACTCCCTTTATCTCCTTATGGAGAGATGTGATGTGCTGAGACATCTCCTTAACCAGGATGCTCTGCTCCTCCTCAAGAGACCGTTTTAACCTGAAGGAGTGACCTTTAGGTAGTGGGAATAGATGGAAATATGAAAAAGTGATTTAGTATTTATGATTAAGTTATAAACTAAAACATATGAGAGAGAGAGAGAGAGAGAGAGAGAGAGAGAGAGAGAGGGAGAGAGAGAGAGAGAGGGAGAGAGAGAGAGAGAGAGAGAGAGAGAGAGAGAGAGAGAGAGAGGGAGATTTTGCAATATCGTATACAGACAGGTATACATTTTCAAGAACATGTCAGGACTACCACCATACCATCCTCACGTCTCTCCCAAGGCAGGATGTAGTCCTCTGTCGAATTTGAGCCCAACTCCTCATCAATTTTATCTTCTGCAATAGCATTGTACAGCTGGATCTTTTGTTTCATTTTTTTTTTAATTCTCTTATTTTTCTTCTTTTTCTCTGTCTTGTCTGGTTGCTATCTGCAAAGCGAAATAAGAAAACTATCAGGAAAACTGTTTTTGTTTGTTTGCAATGTGCCATTTGAATATCAGTCAACCAACCATGCTGACGATAGAGTTCCTGCTTCTTGCGTAGCAGAGCCACTATGATGCTCTCTATCTCAGCCCTGAGATCCTCTGTTGCTCCCTGTTCTGCTGTGCTCCCTGGCTCTTAATAGGAAACACAATTATTTCAGAAATTGTTTAATTTAAAAATGTCTGATCACCTTAAGTAGTTAATATTTGAACAAACTAATTAACAGATGTGATTTACCTGTGACTGCCCACTGCTGAACATCACACACCCACTGCTGTGCTGTTTGTTCAGTGATGTCATTCTTCTGGCGGAAATCACTGAAGCTGGCAACTTCCAGCTTTACCTTCTCGGAAATCTTTAAATCACACAAAAATAAAAAATACCATACAAGCTTTCAGACAATACCGAGATCAAATTGAAATTCCATAACCTACAGTTTATAAATTAATAGATGAATGAGCTTATTACAGATGGATAGACGCCAGCTCTGCAGTTTGTTGTTAAAATGTATGTTGTGTCAGGCAAAAGGACCATTGGGAAATGCCCTTACTTTGATGTATCTGCAGGCTAAGACTTTATGAAGGTTCTCTGTCTTTTTTCTGTTCCACCCCATGGCCTGTTGCGTAAGCATATTCTCTCTCCCTGATTACAAAAAAATATGCATGCATGATTGGATCAGTTTACATGAGAAAGACCATTGCAGTTAGACATGACCAAACACAAAAATTACTTTAGTGCAAGGATAACATGAAAATTACATTTTAGAAGTCAGAAATACCTCATCATAGCGTATGGTTTGTATTGTGTCATACCAACCTGCCTTTGTCATGTACTTTGTGACAAGAGCTGCCCTGGATAGAAAGCTGTTTACCTAGATAAACAATACAGAAATTAATGTATTCCTATATAACATAAAAAAAAATGTATGTATATGTGAACATGTAGCCATACTGTTTTATTGTTTGTCTTATTGTTTAACTAATATCTTATCAGATAATGCAGATAATGAATTTGCAGATAATGAATTTCCCTAACATGATCAAATGAGTGTATATAATTAAATAGTGAAGCTCAGAGGGAACAAAGCTTGAAATAGTGATGCATCATGCATAAAACACCACTGCTCACTTCACTTTTTTATTTCAACAAAATATGTGTTGCAACTACAGTTCAGATCGTGCTCTGATGGTCATTCGAGCAAGCATAGATCTTTGTTTGGTACCCTGATGTACTTTATCCTTCACACACTGCTTAAATGTATCAGTAAAATCTCCTATATCTACATAGTTACAATAATGTCTGTAATAACATACTTGCTCAACTTCCTCTCCAACAGTGTTCCCTGCTCCATCCTGATTCATACCGCCCCATCTCACCTGCAACAGTGTTGGATTAATTTCATACCATAACTTTAAATAATGTCATTTATTATGTGCACATTCAAATCTTTTTCACTTTAAAGGTGTCATATTTTATCTGCATAATATACTACACAAGATATACTAATCACAGACTTACAACTTAGTATATTACTACTAATAACAATTTAAAATAATAAAAAACAATCATTGCACGACTTCTAGCACTAGCTGCCTGCTGGCTACTGTTGCATCTAAATTTCAGTAATTTGAGGTACCTCGCATTTTGCTGTATGAGCTTTGGCATGCATCACACTAAGAAATGGCCTCATTTCCATCAGTGGTTGAAGATCGGATGATTCTTCAGTCGCTTTGCTTAGGTATGGCTGCCAGTACCTAAAAAGAAGCACAGCATTAGTAGGCATTAACTAATACTTTGCCTGGCCATCAATATAAAATGACTGAAAAAAAACAAACAGGCACTTGCCATTTAATGTACAGTAGGTTGACCAAGTTTCAATATGAAAGAGAAAAATTACCTGCAGACAACATCCATGCAGAAGAAAGTGACATTGGCCCTCTCTGACAATTCCTTCTGTAAAAACATTGGGTAGGCAAAGACCTCGCCACGGTAGTGGTTCAGTCCACGCAGCAATATCCCGTGTCTGATGCACAAGAGGACAATATTTTTAATGATCTGTTTACACAATGAGACCTGTGGAAAACAGAGCTAATCAAAAACCTCTATTCAAAGCTTAAATCCATTTGCACATACGCACGCACACAAACACTCATCCCCATCAATCCTCAATCGCAAACACTCATCCCCATCAAGTAATTTATTTTAAAAATAAATAAAGTGATGAAGCCAATCAGTATATGGGGATGATTGGGAGGCCATGATGGACAGAGGCCAAGGAGCAAATTTGACCAGGATGTCGGCATTACACCCCGACTCTTTTTGAAGGACAACCTGGGATTTTTAATGACCACAGAGTCAGGACCTCAGTTTAACATCTCATCTGAAGGACGGAAAGGACTTTACTTCCCATTAGGAAATACCTGACTCTGAACCTGACTCTGATGCATTTATCCACAATTGAGTTTCCACAGGGTGTGACAAGTGGCATCTGTACAATTGCATACTTCTGATCTACCCACATACCTGCAGACTGCCACTTGTATGCCCTCTTCATCTATTTTGGACGATGATTTTTTTGACATCTCCTTACTTGCCCTGAACCTTGAAACGCCACATGTTCCACTGTTATCTGCCTGTAAAGTTAGATATCACTCATCTTAACAAATAGAAAACAGAAAAGACAAACAAACAAACATAAACAATAGATATACTGTCTTAATATGCAGTATTAGACATACTCTTGTCATGCTGCTGCCTCTGATGCTGGACAATAAAAGTCATTTACTTCACACATCACATCTTCTGTATGTTTGCAAAAACAATATTCGAAAAAACTTTTCTGGAATGTATCTGCACAGACATTCCCTGGCTATGACATAAAATTATTAGTGTTTACAGAAAATAAATATCACAATATTAAATACATTAATATGATTATGTGTTACAATGATTCAAGCAGATTTACCCTTCCAGCCTGAACAGAACGGTGCTCCAGTAGCTTTAAAAAGGCATGCCTTGACATCGAAGGAGCCGAAACTTTAATGTGAGCAAAAGCGTCGAAGACGTCAAACCTATATAGTGCATTTTTGGTTGACATCTCTTTCAGTGGACAGTTTAGCATCAAGCAGCACTGGCCTTGCTGCTTTTGCCCTTGTATCAGCGTGTAGCTGCCGCTGTGCCCATGCTGTTTTTTCAGCTGCCACATTAACCTCAACTGAGTCAAGCGTGTCCCTCAGCTATTGAAGACGTGTATCTGAAAATAAATGAAAATAAATAACTGTTAAACAACCCTTCGATTGAGTGAAGGCACAATAGGTAAAAATGACTGAATGGTACAACAATAATTATTAAAATCTGACTTTGACCAAGTGTCCATTCAATGTTGGTTTAATGTACTGTATATGGATTTGATCATGGTATCACGAACCATTGTATCACAATGGTTTCACAAAACGTGTAATATGCTTCCGATAATAGACCAGTTTGAAATGAAGAGTAGGAGTGTCTATCACTCCCCAAAATAGGAAAACATTTCTAAAAGCGAGCTATGCAAAAGCAATGAGTGCAGAATTGTAAAAATGTATAATATAATGCACATTCTTTCTACAACAACAAAATACAAATACAAACACAAACCACTTTTAATGTAGTTACGTGGAGAAGAAGTGTGAGACATCAACAACAATGAATCGAGGAAAAGTTTACAGGGTCATTAGAAAAGTTGTTGATATGGAGGGATAGGAAATGTTATAGGGATTATACAGACATACTGACCAAGACTTGCAGTCATCTCTTCTTCGATGTGAGGGACTTCCTCAGACACTGTGATCATTGAACTTCAGAAGCTGTAAAGGCCAATGCAATAGGTTATCTATTCTATCAGGGTCTTACTGTAAAGCATCATATATTTCACCCCAGAAAATTCACAAAATTCCATCATACATCTCACCAGCATTTAGATATTAGATAATAATCATTATTAAACTATAACAGTGTAATAAACAACGAACCTTATGCACAACGTTTTTTGTTTTTTTTGACGTTTCTTACGTCTGTTACTTGTGGCCGCTGCGCTTGCGACTGCTTTCCCTCTCTTAGTCCTCTTTCTTTTTTGAGGGACATGGCTTCCCATTGCAGCCTATATGAAAATAAAATATTAATGTTTTCTAATAGAATATCAGACTTATGGTTATGTTTGGACTTTGGACGCAAAGTAACTAACATTAAAAAAACACAAAACTAAAACTACAAGACATAAAATACTACACTACTCCAATGTCCATTAAATGTCAAGAACATCAACAGCAACTACAACAAACAATCTGTAATACCAATAGTTATTTGACATAGATATGGGTGTAAAGTTGTCAAAATTTCTCACCCTGGCCTCGTTGAGAAGAGCCTTGCTTATTTCAGCAGCCATATGCCATCTGACCTCACTAGGATCTTCGAAGACTGCTGGGTGGTTTTCCGACATGGTGCACAGATACAATACAAAAATACAGACAATAGACAAACAGTACAAATATGAAGATGAGTGTGTGCGTGCGTGCGTGTTTGTGTGAGTGAGAGAGAGAGAGAGAGAGAGAGAGAGAGAGAGAGAGAGAGAGAGAGAGAGAGTGTGTGTGTATGTGTGAGAGAGAGAGACTAGTGAGAAACAGTGAGAGAGAGATTGAAAGAGTGGCTCTTAAAAGTGCCTTTGTTTTCTATATAAAACTGAAATAGAGACAGAGAAATGGAGATAAGATGTAAAACAGCAAATAATCTGTAGAACAGACAAGAAAGCATAATTAGATATATCTCTGAGAAAAAAAAATGTAATGTCTACATTAATGCGAGACACTAAAGGTGAATAGGGTAAAATTTTAAAAATAAATGAATCTATTACCATGATCACCATGAACCTTCCTCAGTTGATTAATTACACAAGTATATAAAAACAATGTATTATAAGTTTAATTATGCAAAATAGGAATTATCTCATTAAATATGCGCAATTTTTGCATATATATTTTCGGTAACAAATCTGAACACAAGATAAGCCAGGTGGAAAATTATTTTTTTTCATTTAGTTTACACAAGATGGAAAAAGACTATCAGATGGATTTCAGGATAGGGCCTAACGTTAACATTAGCTATATGCTTTCATCTCACTTTTCCATCACAAAAAAAAAAAAAAAAAAATAAACGATTTTCACTATATTTCTTTGGTGTACATGGTGCTACATAGGATGATATGTTGGTAACATTACTGAAGAATGACAAAAAAACTAATTTTAAGAAAACGTCTTTTAAATATTTGTAAAAATGCATACTTTTTTTTAGAGAAAAACAACTAACGTTAGCAGCTAACGTTATTTACAGACACGATATCATGTCAAATATTTAGCAATGAACAATAGCCTACAAGCGATCTAAAACGCATTAAAACTTATATTTCAACATTTATATTTAGTAAGTAAGTAGCAGGCCTGAGATACATACCGATTGGTAGAGGGGATCCTCGCAATGACGGAAAAACCGCGAAAGTGCCGTGGGGTCGCCGCCATGGCAACACGTCCGATTTAACATTAATTTATTATAAGTCTTTATCATTTTTTTCGTTGTCTGTATATGCCTATCTGTCAATTGAGTAAATTAAAGTAAAAAAAAAAAAAAAAGTAAATTAGTTCAAATATTATTTACACCAGGCTGATGGATGGGGAGTTTGATTGATCGAGCCTGCCAGTTATCCGTGTGTCCATCACGGATTCAGAATTTGACAATGTGGAAAACTGTTATACACAAAATGATCAGGGGAGATAATATGTTCACAGTTTAATGAGGCTACATTTCATCGCAAACACAGACAACTCGAATAGCCTAAACTAAGTGTCAAAATCAGCAATCTCCAGTGAAGGTGAAACAATCTGTGGCGACCACCAAATATTCCGTAGTACGGTCACGGAAGAAACCCGTGGTCCCATCACGGAAGAATCCGTGGTGCCGTCACAGAATTTGTCAATAAGCAAAAGGCTATAGAAACTGGTCAGGGGGATAAGAAGTTCACAGTTTAATTAGACTAGCTGCTACATGCATCACAAACCCAGACAACTTGAATAGCCAACCTGAAGTATCAAAATCAGCAGCAATATCGTCAAGTAAAGGTGTGGTCGACCACCGAATATTCCGTGGTACGGTCACGGAAGAAACCCGTGGTCCCTTCATTTGTCAATAAGCAAAAGGCTATAGAAACTGGTCAGGGGGATAAGAAGTTCACAGTTTAATTAGACTAGCTGCTACATGCATCACAAACACGGACAACTTGAATAGCCTAGTGTCAAAACCAACAGCAATATCGTCCAGTAAAGGTGAAACAATCTGTGGCGACCACCGAATATTCCGTTTCATTTCATTTCATTTCATTTTTATTTGATAGGGACAATGCTCATTAATCAACAACAATACATGTTGTAAACAAGCCAGAGTTAGTGTAGCGGCTGTAGACCAGGCAAAATTATCTTTGCAGCCGCGAGAGACTAAACACTGGGAGAATGAATGCACTGCGACGCGCAGAAACAGTTTCACACAGCGATCCACTCATTTATTGCTTCTTGCACATAAAATACAACTGTTAGCCAGTTACCAGTTCATAAGTGCAGTGTGATTGCATAAAGTGCGGTCAACAGAAAGTGTTCGCTCCCAGGCTCACTCCCTCTCTGTCAAAGCCCCCATACTCAGGTGCACAGGTGTAGCAAACAAATACGTGCAAGAAACACATCACTTCCGCCCAAGCCCCGGTAGACACGCCCACCACCTACAATCTGAGTGCAATAAAAATAATGAATGAGACCATAAAACCATAGGAGACTTACAGTTGGCTCTTACATTCCGGCCCCTAATTATTTTAACACAATAATTATACAACTGCACATTATGTAAGAGATCAACAATATGATTTTTTTTTTTTTTTTTTACATAAAACAGTCCCTTCGAAAGTGTCTTTTCTTCTTTAGATCAAACAAGAGACAGAGTCCTTTGTCTTTGTAAAAAGTGATCTTCGCAATCACTTAATCATGTAATGTAAAAAGGTCTATATAATAATGTCAAGATTAAAGTCAAAGTCTAAGAAGTTCGAAGGTCAGCTGGATATCCTCATGGCTCCTCTGCTTCCTGTAGAAGGCAAATCTTGGTGATAGGCCTATCCAAATAACTGGTCTTCGTCCTAATTCGCACTTGACGAACAAGTCCTCTTCTGTCAGGGAGAGTTTGCACAATCCTTCCTGTAAGCCATGAGTTGCGAGGTGCTGAGTCGTCAACTATGAGTACAATATCTCCAGTTTGGAAGTTGCGCTTGATACCAGACCACTTCTGACGCTCCTGAAGAAGAGGCAAGTATTCCTTAATCCAACGTTTCCAGAACAAGTCAGATATATACTGAACTTGTTTCCATCTGCGACGAGCGTAGATGTCCTCCTTTTTGAACTGACCCGGTGGCAAAGATGGCATGATCTTGAGCAGCAACAGATGGTTAGGGGTTAATGGTTCCAAATCATTGGGATCAGTGGATGCCTTGGTAATAGGACGGCTGTTGACAATAGCTTCTGCTTCACACAGAACTGTGTGAAGACTCTCCTCATCAAGGGTCTGCAACTTCAGGGTGGAATTCAGGACCTTCCTCACAGATCTTATCAACCTTTCCCAAACCCCGCCATGATGTGACCCTGTGGGGGGGTTGAAAACCCAATTAATTCCCTTTTGAAGGAGGGTGTTATTAATTAGGGTATGATTCCAACTTTCCATTGCCTCTCTCAATTCTCTCTCGGCACCAACAAAGTTGGTTCCATTATCTGAACGCAGTTCCAATACTTGTCCACGTCTTGCTGTAAAGCGTCGAAGAGCATTGATAAAAGAATCTGTGTCCAAGGATGATGCAACTTCTATGTGGATCGCTCTTATGGAAAGGCATGTGAAGAGAACCCCATACCTCTTCAATATACTCCTTCCTCGCTTAACTTCAAAAGGTCCGAAGTAATCAACTCCGACCCGAGTGAATGGAGGTTCATCTGATGAAACTCTGTCCTGAGGTAAATCTGCCATCTGTTGTTGGCCTGGAGCTGCATGCAGTCGTCGACAGACAATACATTTAGACAGGATTTTTCTTATAGCCACACTAGCCCCAGGGATCCAATACCTTTGGCGCAGACAAGCCAGCATGTGGTTACGACCACTGTGTCCCACCTCTTGATGTATGTGCTGAAGAATTATGTTGGAAATGTGTAAATCCTTTGCCAATATGGCAGGATGCTTAGCTTCTTCCGGCATAGCTGCTCTGCTAAGTCGTCCTCCAACTCTCAAAACACCATCTTCAAGTATTGGGTTGAGTTTGTAAATGTGACTAGTCCTTTTCACACTTTCGCCCTTTCGCAGACTGTTGAATTCCCCAGGAAACCTCCTTCTCTGGCAAAACTTAATAATCTCCATCTCAGCCTTTCTAAGTTCCTCAATTGAAAGAAGACCACTGGCGGTCTTAGCCTTGATACTCTGCATCTCCTTTTCTATTTCTTTTCCCTGTTGGTCCTTGTCCAAGCCAGAATGAGCAAGAGTCCTACTCAGTTGCTTCCTTTTCTGACTAAAGTACAGTAGTAGACTCTTCAGCTTAAGGATCCAACCAACCATCTTCTTCAGACGGATCCAAGAGGAGAAGTAGTTAATCAAGCGAGTGACTGCATCGATCTTCTCTTCAGCCTGCACAGCATTCACAATCAAGACCCTCTTAACCTCAGGGTCATCTGGTGGAATTCTCACATGGCCATCTGGGTTTTCAGGCCAGCCCGCTTCAGGCCCAACCAGAAATTGAGGTCCAGACACCCATATGTTATCTCTCAGAAGTGATGTCACCTTTACTCCCCTAGAGGCTAAATCAGCAGGATTATTTGTGGTGTTAACATATCTCCATTGAGATGGACTAGATACACTCAGTATCTTTGAAACCCGATTGGCTACAAATGTACGAAACCTTGAGGTCTCATTGCTGATGTACTTCAGTACAGAAGTACTGTCTGTCCAGAAAATTGAGTCTTGAAGTTCCATCTTTAGCTCCTTCCTCCAGAGCTCATCCATTCGACCTGCAACCATGGCAGCCGTCAACTCCATGCGAGGGATGGTGATTGTTTTTAATGGAGCCACTCTGGCCTTTCCCATTATGAAAGTACAGTGAACTTTTCTCTCTATGTTGTTTAATAACAAGTAAGTCACTGTTCCATAGCCGCTCTCACATGCATCCGCAAAGTGATGTAACTGAGCAGAAATCACTTCCCCAAAATCCATTGGTTTTAGGCATCTGTCAACCTCAAACTTTTCAAGCTGCCAGAGCTCCTTCAACCAACCTCTCCACTCCTGTGCAGACAAGTCGGGTATAAGATCGTCCCAACCAAGGTCTTTTCTACACAAGTCTTGAAGGATCCTTTTGGCAGATAAGACCACAGGTGCCAACATTCCTAAAGGGTCATAGATTGAACTGACCGTGGAGAGAATCCCTCTTCTGGTTAAGGGTCGATCTTTGATGAGGACTTTGAACTTAAAAGTGTCAGACTGAACACACCACTGTACGCCCAATGCTCTTTCTACAGGAAGGGTGTCATTGTTCAAATCCAAATCCTTAACCTCTTTTGCTCTCTCTGTTGCAGGAATTGCTGCCAGCACGGTACGTCTATTGCTGATCCACTTCATGAGCTGAAAGCCCCCTTTCGAACAAAGGGCGCGAAGGTCCTGGTAAAGCGCTATTGCTTCCTCCTCAGAAGCCACTGATGTAAGGCAATCATCCACATAGAAATTGTGGAGGACTGTTTCGATTACTTTGAAGCTAAATTGCTCTCGATTATCCTCTGCACACTTTCTAAGAGCAAAACTTGCACAACTTGGCGAAGATGTGGCCCCGAACAGATGCGCTACCATTCTGTACTCCACTAGGCTTTGCTTATGGTCTCCATCCGGCCACCAGAGAAACCTCAACAGATCTGAATCCTCAACTGGTACTCTGACTTGGTGGAACATAGCCTCAATGTCTGCCATGAGTACAACAGGCTCTTTTCTGAATCTGGTCATGACTCCAATTAACATGCTGGTAAGATCGGGTCCCTGTAAGAGTTGAGCATTTAAAGATGTTCCCTGGAATGTGGCTTTGCAGTCAAAAACGACCCTGATTTTGCCCTTCTTCGGGTGATATACCCCATGATGTGGTATATACCATACCCTGTTGTCGCTCCGATCCAGATTCTCAATTGGGACCTTCTCAGCGTAGCCCTTGGAGATGATGTCATTCATAAATACTGTGTAATCAGCATGAAATGTAGCGTCCTTTTCAAACCTCCTTGTGAGGCTCATAGCACGCTGTTCGGCAACTTTTCTATTGTTTGGCATATTCACATCTTTTTTTCTTAAAGGTAAGCCAATACTATAATGGCCATCCACCAACTTAGCAGATTTTGTCACAAACTCCATGAATTGACAATCTTCTCTTGATAACCCCATCTGCTCATCCTGGCTACATTCAGGAAAATCAGCCTTTAGCTGCTCATTCCACAGATCCTTGAGGTTTGCAATAGAGATCCTATTGACAGTGACATCTGGCTGTCCACTAGCAATTTCTCTACATTCATCGCGTCTAAGAGGTCCATTTACAGTCCAGCCCAGCATCGTTTTGACCGCATAGGGGCCCCCCTCCGTACTTCGAGCAACTTGCCATGGCTCCAGTGCTCTAGGGACATTGGATCCAATCAGCAGGTCAATATCTGAATCAATCTCCCTTATCTGGACATGTCTCAGATGTGGCCATCGTTGGAGGTCTTTCTGTCGAGGAATATTGCCTCGATGAACTGGCATGTTTTTTTGCGTATAAATATCAGGTAGTTCACAAAAACAATCACCGTCTAATTCAGCCACTTCCAAATCTGAAACAATATGACTCCCAACGACCTTCTCCTGACCCATAGTACGAAGGAGAATACCAGTTCTTCGTCCCCTGACATTAAGCTTGTTCATCAGCCGCTCTGTACAGAATGACGCTGAGCTTCCAGGATCCAAGAAGGCATAGGTAATCAACACCTTGTGCCCCTTCCTATGTTTAACTTGAACTGGAACTATAGAGAGTGTACAATCATGGTCACCGGCCCCAGTAAGACCACTGGATTGAACAGAGATCAGAGAACTGCCCACTGCTGTCTCAGACTCTCCTTTGACTTGCACTAAATTATTTTCTTTCTCTTTTGGATAAATGTGAAGTGCAGTAGGGTGCTTCAGACTGCATACTTTGCATGAGAGACGCTTCCTACAATCTCGACTCATGTGCCCAATGCACAAACAGCCAAAACACACACCATGTTTCTTTAAGAAAGTAATCTTCTCATTATGCACCCTCTTTTCCAACTGGCGGCACAAATCCAATGTGTGCTCACCTCCACAAAATATGCAAGCCTTCATACCAGCTGACCTGTCCTCTTTTACTTTTGTTCCTGATTCAACTTTCCTTTCCACTGTTGCAACGGTGGTAGCAAAGCTACTTCCTTTGGCTCTAGAACTAGACTCAAACCTAGATTTTCTTGCATCCTTGTTTGCTGTTGTTGATGGTGTATCCTGTATATCCCCGAATAGTGGATCACTTGCTATCCTCACTTGTCTTTCGATGAAATCGACAATATCTATAAATTTGGCTCTCTGTCCACTCCTTTCCTGCAACTCACAAGCCACAGTTCTCCATCTGTCCCTATATTTGTAGGGCAGCCTTTTTACGATGGTCAGCATAGTGGTAGGCATGTTCAACTCCTCCATATATTCAACATCGTCCATGGCATTACAACATCCTCGAAGAAAAAGACTGTATGCTTGTAGAGATTTCACATCTTCTGATTTTATTGGAGTCCATGAAAGAGCCTTTTCCATATAAGCTGCAGCAATTTTCTGTGCATTACCAAAATGCTCTTGCAGCAAAGCCTTAGCCTTGGCATATCCTCTGTCAGGTGCCATATGTTGACAGCTTCTGACAAGATCCCTTGGATGCCCCCTGATGTATTGTTCAAGGAAATACAAGCAGTCTTTAGGATTATCAGCCTTCTCTTCGATACTGTGTTCAAAAGACCTCATGAAGGTATGGTATTGCAAAGGATCACCGTCAAAAATCTGAATGTCTCGTTTAGGCAGTAATGAAAGAGATTGTTGTTGAACCAATAAGGCTGTTATCTCATTTTGTTTTTCTAAAACTGTAATTATTTGACTTTGATCACTACTGTTTGTCACCTGTGTAGAAAATTGATGAGTGCTGTGCATAGGCAGTGGACGTGATTGTAACGTATCTTGATGTCCCGTGACTTCTGGACGTCTAGAGGATGTGGGTTGAGGTCGTGGTGATTGAATAACATTTCCCACTCGTTTTCCCACTCGTTCTGTACCAGAAAAATGTGGATTGGACTGTCCAAGCGTTGGAATATTCGTATCGGGCACAAATGATTTTGCCTCAGCATTAAGGGTTTTGGTTATCTTTTGTCCCCTTTCTAGATAAGAATTCATGCCATTGGACTTCACAGATGGATGACTTGAAACACGAGACCCTCTTGAGCCTCTCAGCACATTTACTTTAGCCACTGAGGCGGCTATTTCCACTTCAAGTTCAAACTCTTCTCGTTTTTTCCTTAGCTGATCCTCTTGTTCTTCTAACGCATGTCTGTCCTTTAATAATCTTTGTCTTGCAATAAGAGCAGCCATATCTGCCTCTGCTTTAATGCATGCTGATGATGTTGTTGAGATACCAGACCTTCTTCCAGCCGAGCTCTGCTTACTTTTAGAGCATTTACTTCCTATGTTTGACACACTGTCGCTTGGTTTAATTTCATCTTGTATAACAGAAGCTTGAACATTTTGCTCAGAGTGATCTGAAACATCAGACTCATTATCACTATGAGGTTCTTCCAACTTGTGCATTGATTCCCTTTGTGGTACAAATATGGGAGTATCATATGTGACAACATGAGCAGCAGTAGGCCTACGGCTTGTTTGTCTCCCAATTTCAGAAAGCCATCCCTTTGCATCTTCCATAAATCCATTGTAGCATTTTAGTACATTCACGAACCATTCCTTTTGTTTTTCTTGTTCCTCTTCAGGAAGCATAGGAATCACAGAATCATGTAACACAGTAGTTTCATCCACCATTTGACTCATTTTCTCAAGATGGGATTGCACTTGTGGGGCATTATCATCCTTTTGCATGAGATCCTTTATTGTCTGTATTAGACCTTTAATTTTATGAACATTTTTTCTACGTTCTTTTTGTAGTGTTTCAATCTTATTCACCAAGGCCTTGGCAGTCATTTTGATTTTTCTCTTTTGTTCATCCATCTCTGAACCATTTGCGTCTGAGTTTGATTTTGATTCACTTGTTGCCATTTTCCAATATACCACAAATCATCCAAGAATCCGCGCCGTTCAATGAATCAATCCATCCATCAATCAATCGCGGCGTCATAAACCACATCCAATGACCAACAATAAACACCAGCAAACAACAACGCGTCCCCTATGGACGAGCGGCAGTAACCTTTTTACACTGTGTTCAAACAAACAACTTGCACAGCATAAATTAAAAAGTTACATACCGCTTCCGTTGCTGTATTGATCGCGGCCGGGTCTTTATCCTCCGTGCAGTAATGAATGAACCGCCATCCAACAGCAGTACCCGATATATTTCAGTGTTTCCTCTGATATCCAAAGCGTCCTGTTGCGATCCGCGATGAACAGCTCGTTTCCATAGAAAAACACTTTGGTTTACAACAAAGAACTTTTCTGTTGACTAATGTAGCGGCTGTAGACCAGGCAAAATTATCTTTGCAGCCGCGAGAGACTAAACACTGGGAGAATGAATGCACTGCGACGCGCAGAAACAGTTTCACACAGCGATCCACTCATTTATTGCTTCTTGCACATAAAATACAACTGTTAGCCAGTTACCAGTTCATAAGTGCAGTGTGATTGCATAAAGTGCGGTCAACAGAAAGTGTTCGCTCCCAGGCTCACTCCCTCTCTGTCAAAGCCCCCATACTCAGGTGCACAGGTGTAGCAAACAAATACGTGCAAGAAACACATCACTTCCGCCCAAGCCCCGGTAGACACGCCCACCACCTACAATCTGAGTGCAATAAAAATAATGAATGAGACCATAAAACCATAGGAGACTTACAGTTGGCTCTTACAGTTAGCTACGCGTGCTAATTTTCATCTGCTGTCCCTAGCCAGGTCTTAGTAGGCTGCCTAAAATGCAAAAGTCAGTAAAAAATACATTTAATAAGTACAGTAGTGATATAATAAAATATGAACAGGACATATTAGGATCAATATAAGCCTAAAAAACATAAAGAGCATACACAGGCCATATATATATATATGTATACACTCTCTCACCCATACATACGCAAACAAATGTACGCATATACATACGCACATCTCTACATACATTCATACATGTACACAACCCATATACACATACATCCATCCACATATACAAGTGTATTTTAAACCTAAGTATAGGATGTATGCTTACACGTATAAGTGTCCCCAAACCAAGACCTAAGTTGTTTTTTAAAGGAGAAGAGACTATTACACTGCCTTAACTCTTTGGGCAAACTATTCCAGAAAATTGTGGCTCTAATAGAGAAGACTGCATTTCCAAACCTGCTTTGTCTATACTGAACAATGCAGTCCCCTCTTGTTGTTGCTCTAGTAGCTCTATTGGCCTTGTCTTTCTGTTTTATGAATTGGCACAGTGGTGGTGGAGCAAGCCCACGGAGTACCTTAAAAACAAGACATGCATCAGCGAAATGTATGAAATTTTCAAAGCTGAGCATATTATGTTTTTTAATTATAAGACAATGATGATGACTATTTCCTTTCCGGTCCAGAGTCTTTAATGCCTGTTTATAAAGTGACTCCAAAGGTTGCATTGTTGTTTTGTTTGCTTGCGACCAACTAGTTGAACAGTAAGAGAAATGTGAGAGAATCATTGCATTCAGAAAGATTTTTGCGGCCTTCATTGATAAATACGATCTTATATGCTTAAAATTTGCTAGGTTAAATTTAACAATATTGGCAACCTTTTTAGTATGCTTTTTGAATGATAGATTTGAGTCTAGGATGATTCCCAAATATTTACAGTCCGGCACTACTCTAATCTTCTCTTGGTTGACAAGCACCTCAGGGTCATAAGTGACAGTTGGTTGTTTTGTAAAGTACATACAGACTGTTTTATTAATGTTCAAGTGTAAGCATGAATTAGTTAGCCACCTGGATACCTTACTCATGGCCTCAGTCAGTTTGTGTGCAGCTTGTTGTTTATTTTGAGCATGCACGTAGAGGACTGTGTCATCTGCATACATTTGTAAATGTACAGATGGGCAAACAGTGGGCAGGTCGTTTATATAGAGACTGAACAATAGAGGGCCCAATATAGATCCTTGAGGGACACCTATTTTACAGTTTGAATATGTGGATTGGGTATTGTTAATGCGTGTGCTTTGTTTTCTGTCAGTTAAGTAAGATTTCATCCATTTTATTGCATTCTCAGAAAAATTAAAATATGATAATTTTGACAAAAGAACGTCATGCTTGACGGTGTCGAAAGCTCTTTTTAAGTCTAAAAATATTGCACCGACCACGCCTCCTTTGTCTAGATTACATTTAATATTCTCTATAAGGAAGCAGTTGGCTGTTTCTGTAGAGTGTTTACTCCGAAAGCCAAACTGCATTGGGTGAAGTGCTGAAAGACCAGTATTAAGATGTATAGCCAGCTGTTTCGCCACCAATTTCTCTGCCACCTTAGATAATACGGGTAATATACTAATAGGCCTGTAGTTCTCCACCAACGTTTTATCACCGGCTTTGAAAATGGGGGTCACTACGGCTTTTTTCCAGGAACTTGGGAAAATACCTTGTTTAATTGATAAATTGATTAAGTGTGTAAGAGGTTTAATTAAAAACTGTTTGTGAGTTTTAAGAAATACATAATCAAAACCAAAGGCATCTTTAGCTTTTGAGTTCCCTAATGAAATTATTGTATTCTCTACCTCGAGTTCACTAATTTCCTCAATCCTAAAAACCGGTTTGTCGTAATTAATTGGAATACTCATTATAGTACTGGTAGTGTAATTCTGTACCAAATCCTCAACGGATTGAATAAAAAAATTATTAAAGGTACTTGCTATGATGTCGTCTTCTCTGATTATGATTCCATTTAATTTCAGTTCTAGTGCCGGTGTACAGTGCTGAGTATCTTTCCCAATTAATTTATTAAGATTTTTCCAGATTAACTTCCCATCTCCCTTTGCATCATTAATTACCCTTATATAAAAATCTGCTTTTGCTTTCCTTATGTTCCTTACTACTCTATTTCTGAGGGCTGTATAACTGTACCAATCACTTCTGAATCTTGACTTAAGTGCATTCTTTAGTGAGGAATCTCTGTCCCTCATCTCTTTCCGTATAGCCTCATTGAGCCAAGGTTGAGAATTTTTCTGTCTTGGTCTATGTGTCATTTTTCTGCTATATGAGGATATTACATTATTAATAGTACTAGAAAACAGATTGCAGCTGTTTTCTATATCTTCAACTGCAAGAATATCAGTCCAATCAATATCATTTAAGTCAGATCTGAATTTCTCCATATCTTTTTTCGGAATACTCAGATGATGTTGTTTTATCACTGTGGATATATTTTTGAAACGTTTTTTAGTGAGTTTTCTTCCTAGCAGTGTTATATTATGGTCAGATAATCCTGTTAATAAATTGTATGTTTTAGTAATCCTTTCCGGTCTGTTTGAGAACATTAAGTCAATTTGCGTCTGAGAGGAGCGAGTGATACGAGTAGGACCAATAACTAACTGATTAAGATTAAATTTGTCTGTTATGACTTTAAGTTTTTTCCGGTCCAAGTTATTTTCCCAGTTTATATTAAAATCCCCCATTAAAATTAACTCCTTTCTTTCTGGACATTGTTTTAACAGTTTATATAAATTATCATAAAAATCAATGGTAGATGAAGGAGGACGATATAAACAAATTAAAATGAACGACATTTCAGGGGATAGCCAAACATTTAGTCCCAGACATTCAATATCTAGTACAGGCGACCATTCAATCAGATTACATTTGATTGTGTCTTTCACATAGATTAACACGCCTCCCCCTCGTCCTTTATCTCTGTCCTTTCTGAAAACATTGTATCCCGCAACATTAACAGCTGCCTCTGGAGAATATTTACTCAACCAGGTTTCCGAGACGCCAAGAAAATCCAAGTTGGAATTGTCTAGTAAATGCTCCATTTGGTCACTCTTTGAGACCATACTACGGATATTAATATGTCCGCCTAGAAGTCCCTTAGGTTTGGAGCGTGGATCCCATAGACTTTTTGCCTTGTTTAGAGTTTGGAAAAATGTAAACTTACGATTTTTCCTGATAGCTGGATTGAGATCAGTAAGCTTTCGTTTGTCACAAACAGGCCGCTTTGCCGGTGTAGAGAATCCCGTAGTACGGTCACGGAAGAAACCCGTGGTCCCATCACGGAAGAATCCGTGGTGCCATCACAGAATTTGTCAATAAGCAAAAGGCTATAGAAGGGTGATTCTTCAATTGGGGGCTATTTTGCCATCTTAGATTTTGATTAATGAAATTTGGTTAAATTTTGTTAGAATTATGTCAAGACAATGTTTACATGTTTTGATGTAAAGATATAATAATGGCCGCAACTGAGCTTAAATATTATTTGAGTATTTTATATCTATTTGTCAACTGGCACTTCAAAATGTCATTCCCATCACAACATCAAAAAGTCTTATAATGCACAGAATGTATCAAGGAGATCATTTAAACTCATTTATCTTGCAAATAGTTTTAACCTTTAACAATGCGTATAAAAAACAAAATGTTTCCACTCAGCGAATTACGGATATTTTCTTGTTTTTACCATAAAAACGTATTTTTCTGTGTTCGTCAAAGCACACTTTTGTTTAATTTCTGGAAAATTAATTTTAGATGTTTTTTCTTTGAATAGGTGAATGAGTATTTTATTAGGCTTTTCATGTAGCACCTCAGGATTGAACATAAAACATTTTTAAAGGTACATTTGCTGTAAATTAAGCAACGTGGCGGTAATGACATACTGTTCTGGTAATGACATAGTGTTTTGGTAATGACATAAATGAAAAGTGCACTGATACGTAAAGCAAATTTAAAGGCTTAAAATAATGACTTTTGGTGAGTGTTGTTAAAAGAAATCGCCCTGGTTGCGTATGCAACCCACCGTTCCCTGAAGGAGGGAACGGAGGACGTTGTCGACTGTTGACTGAATGGGGATCGCGCCAGAGAGCCTATGTTCTTCGAGTACTATTGAACGAGCCAATGTAATTGGCGTGCGTGATTTGCATCACACACTCCCGTCACTGTAGGGACCGCAACGTATGGACCCAGCCTAACACAGGTTCCACACTGCTTATGAGTGGTAGGCCTAACACCGTCGAGCTGGTACTGTGTAGTGGAAAAATGCCTTAAAGTGTGAGATTACTTTAAGCTTTCCTGTTTCTTTTCTTCTTTTGTATCTTTCTTTTTCTCTGTAAACATACTGCTGATATTTTACAGGATCTCCCTTCAATTTTTTTCTATAATCTCTAGACCTTTCTGTTGATTTCTTGGAAGCCATTCTGGTTAAAAAAATAAGAAAAAATTGTTTTATGAAGTAAGACCTATCACTTAAGTTTCACTGTAAAACCACAGTATTATGCTTCTTTAACTTAATTAATAAACACACAATATGATATAGATAGTGACACGGAACATGTCATTACCACCATCACTTGTCATTACCATCACAACAAGTTGTGTGTTGGTAATGACGTGTTGCGGTAATGATATTTTTAATTTTTTTCAGGAAAAAAAGATGCTAGGTCATGGTTTTGCTAACATTACTCAACAGCTAGTACAAAAAACTTTAAATACACATAAATCACGTGCATGTATATATAAATGTATTAAAATATTGCTGCTACAACATTTATGGTAATGACGCTGAATAAGTCTACTCCATGATCAGAAAGAATTCAAGATTAAATAACTTACTTTTTCAGACATCAAATTTCACTGTTCTTTCATGGCTGACATGTGCTCCACTTCTAGTCTTCATTTTCATGGTTACGGCATAAACAAGTCTCACCCTCAGAAATATCCTTGTTGTAATTATAGACTGTTGCGGTAATGACAGTATTGTTGTGGACAATACTAAATTGTTAAAAATATTCACAAATTGCACAGATATTAACCCGAATTATGCATCAAGTGCCTTTTAAAGTTACTGTTTAAACATATATTGTAATTGTTTAATGAACTGATTACATTTTATCACATTTTCAGAGCAGACAAGTTTTGAAGTCTGGGTTGGGGACAAGGCCTGAATAGCCAAATATTAGTGATGAAAATAATTTTAAAAATGGAAATCATACTGATTTTAGTGTATAACATTTTTTCGTGGTACAATAAATATAATTTTAAATAACTAAACTGTTTATTTTATAATATTGTATTTTTAACATGAATGTATAACCTGGGGACATAAAAGTTCCCCTAATTGAAGAATCACCCAGAAACTGGTCAGGGGAGATAAAAAGTTCACAGTTTAATTAGACTACATGCATCACAAACCCAGACAACTTGAATAGCCAACCTGAAGTATCAAAATCAGCAGCAATATCGTCAAGTAAAGGTGTGGTCGACCACCGAATATTCCGTGGTACGGTCACGGAAGAAACCCGTGGGCCCATCACGGAAGAATCCGTGGTGCCATCACAGAATTTGTCAATAAGCAAAAGGCTATAAACTCGTCAGGGGAGATAAAAAGTTCACAGTTTAATTAGACTACATGCATCACAAACCCAGACAACTTGAATAGCCAACCTAAAGTATCAAAATCAGCAGCAATATCGTCCAGTAAAGGTGAAACAATCTGTGGCGACCACCGAATATTCCGTGGTACGGTCACGGAAGAAACCCGTGGTCCCTTCATTTGTCAATAAGCAAAATGCTATAACTGGTCAGGGAAGATACAAATGTTCACAGTTTAATTAGACTACATGCATCACAAACCCAGACAGCTTGAATAGCCAACCTAAAGTATCAAAATCAGCAGCAATATCGTCCAGTAACGGTGAACCAATCTGTGGCGACCACCGAATATTCCGTGGTACGGTCACGGAATTCAGGGTGACCAGACGTTATCCTAGCGATCAAACGACGACAGAACAATGCAATATCAAGTTAAAATCAAATATGTAAAGTAAAGTACTTTAAGTAAATTCAGAATATATCTTTCCAAATTATAAAACGACGTCAATTGGGGGAGCGCGCAGGCATTGTAACAGCCCGTGTGTAGACCACGGATGCTGCCTGTCATTGACTTACATAGGCATCAATTCCGTGGGCACATCACGGATTTTTTGGCAAATCCGTGACACTGCAACGGATTTTGAGTTAAGAGTCCGTGTTCATTTCACGGAATTCTGTGAGATCAGGTTGGTCCTTCTCAGACGCAGCCTTGTGTTTCCTCTGTCCGTCGTCTGTCTAAGGTATTTCTAATTATATTATTATAAATTAGTCACCATAACCACTGTCCAACAAAATCAACAAAATGAACATATTCAGTTATGATTTTATCAATATGTGAAATGTAACGTTGTCTCATTTTCAGCTGTTAGCTTCGTAGCTACTCGTAGTATTAGCATATAACGGTTATCAGCGGTACATTGCGGACAACTTCAGCAAACGTTTAAAAGGTAACATTTTCATATAATTTAAAGATGGACAGTGGTTATGGTGACTAATTTATAATAATATAATTAGAAATACCTTTTAGACAGACGACGGACAGAGGAAACACAAGTCTGAGAAGGACCGTTAACTGTCACTACGCTACCCAGAGCGTTGCCATGGATTACAAACCATAGACTGTGATACAAACCGCGTACATAAGGAATGACGTCACTTAGGCGCATTTGATCCTATATGATTTGATCGTCACTCGCTTGTTTCTCCAATGTTTTTTTTTTATTTGTTCTGCATGTGCCATCAGTCTTAAGTGCAATAATTAGAACAATATTTTTCCTAAAATAAATTATTTTTAATAAAACCAGTCACCTTCTCCTGACCAACGTTTGACAGGTAACGTTAGGCTAAATGTTTAGGATACTTTTATTTGTCTTACCTGTGTTATTATCCACTTTCCAGCAATTTTTCATTCTTCGCGTTTTCCTCGGCTGCATTCATCATTTGAAGTCGATGCATTCTTTTAGAGCTCCTGGGATTCAACCTCTTCGTGCATGTGGAATAGCCTTTATAAATTGTAGCTCATATTCAATTGAATCAATTGACATGTTTTTGATATTTAAATTATAACAGTTGAAAACAGACTCGTGGTATTATTACATCTTTAATTAGTGATTAGAATTTACATGAAGTAACATAAATTATCTTATTATCACACTAACATTTTAGCATTAACTTAATTTTACAATCAATGCAAATATTTGCATTTATATTTTAGTTTAATTATTCGTGTCTTGAGTTGTAAAGTTTCATTTGATGATAGCAAACATGGGCGACCTGATTTTGCAAGTGTTGTCATGGAAATGCGTGAGGGACGAAATAGGGACGTTCGCAAACTGGCCCGGAGAAATGTCCTCAGAACGTCCGTCAGCGAACGTTATCCACAAGTTTCCGAGGGGCGCTCCTGTAAAAAATAAAGTGGGTGAAACTTCCGGTGAGGCGGCGGAAGTAGCATTCCAATGGTATTTTGTGTGTTAGTTAGCGAAGAGGCTAGCTGTTTTTCGGAGAATTATTTTACTATTTAAAGACGCAAATCTTTATGAGAGATGTCGTTACGGAGCTCAGGGACAACATGTGCTGCTCGCGGTTGTATGTATAACCGGACTAAACTAATTTAGTGGCTTAAACGGGATTGTTTTGAACATAAGCTGAAAACGAAATCAAAGTGTTCCTGCCAACGACTGTAGTTTCCATCACCTCCCAAAAGACGACGAATCTTCCTGTGTACATTTGTTTAAATTCTTAATGTTCTATAAACTCTATCAGCATGTGTTTGGCTGTTTTCTACTGATGTTACACCTAAACTCACGATCAAAGCCTGTGTTGACAGAATACCAAATGTGCCAGTTAATGTATTCAAGTAGCACATTCATTTATAATTTTGAATAAACTCCAAAGCACAATGACTAAGTGTGTATTTTTTATTTTAATTGTTTGCCAGCTCACACAACTGTCTGTCACCATGCCTTGATGAGTATTGATTATTAATGTTATTATAATACTCCCAATCAACTACTGCGGAGGGTAAAGGTACTGTTATTTCACCCTTTTTAATTTCGTTGAGGTTGTGTTCCCACATCGTTAGCTAGTTTGGATCGCTATAACTTGAATGACTGTCAACTGTTGAATGAACGAGTGTCAAGCATGTCAAATCGCGCTTTGTTTACTTCCAACCGGAAGTCGCGCCCACTTTTGACGCAAGGCCTCATGGGGCGTAGGAAACTTGTGGATAGAATGGACCAAATGCGAACGTCATCGGAATGTCCGCCAGCGAACGGGCGAACGTTACAAAGCGGACCAAATGCGAACGTCATCGGAATGTCCGTCCGCGAACGTTACAAAGGGGACCAAATGCGAACGTCATCGGAATGTCCGTCCGCGAACGTTACAAAGGGGACCAAATGCGAACGTCATCGGAATGTCCGTCAGCGAACGTTACAAAGGGGACCAAGTGCGGACGTCCTCCGAACGTCCGCTAGGGAACGTTACAAAGCGGACCTAAGCGGACGTTTGAAAGTCTGGGGGACGTCCCCTGTTTGCAGGGTAGGGCAGTTCAAAACGATTATAACAATATACCAGTAGGTGTCGCACTGTGTCTGCTGTGTGCGAGCTGTCATGGAGATATTGATTTATGTTCTGTAATAAAAACTTTCCATTATAACTGTGCTTTCAGAAATCATGTTTCTTAGCACTGCTGCTTAAGGCATTAGCCTACTCACCAAAATAAGCTCTTTCTCCTCATGTTCGGCATATTTGATCATGTAGCCTATACAGTATCATTTGGCAATTATTAAATAATAAAACAGTAGTAGATCAACGTGAAAATCACCGCAGGGGTAGTCTGTGATATTTAGAACAAGAATCTGGTGGATTTTTTTTAAAACCGGCTCCGGCTGTATGATCTAGACCACTTCTGGAAATGACTCGGCTTAAAGAATGGTTTAATAAGCAATAGCCTAATAACAAACACATATTTTGAAATTGACGTAAATTCCTGACCATATCAGATAATGTTAGATGCGGTAGTTATGCGGTAAACAATTAAATAGGCCTATAGTGTTGTTTTGCACAGAGGATTCTTTAATATACCAAAGCGAAAATATTTAGTTGTCATGAAAATCATTCTTTACATTTATTTATTATAAACATTCATTCGCGTTTAAGCTGACATAGACGCGCAATATAGCCATATGTTTAAGCGTAAATGGCGCCTATGTGCGCGAACGCGCTTCTCCGAAGAACAGATTGCGTGACAGCGGTAGGCTATTAGCCTATACTGAGGCAGCTTTGAAAAGCTGTCCATGGAAAAATCTACAGAAAAGTTTGGGCCCATGGTGGGACTATCATTGGATACCACCTGATGAATTTTGTTTTTCTAGCACCTCATATTCATTGTATAATAGTCTTCTTTGAAATGTGTACCTTGAAATATTTTACATTCCAGATTGATTATAAAGGCCAGATGTTGTCAGCAATTAGGTATATTGGTAATGAGCAGAATAACCTATAGCCTACTTAACAACTGCCATCATTATTTGATTACAGATCACTTAAACACCTAAAGTTTTGATATTTATTGAATATAATTTATGGAATTCTACTTTAAAATAGCCTACTTTTTTCAGATAAAGTTCATGCAGCTTAGTGATGCACAGTTCACTTGTCCATCATCTATTGTGATATCTGTCATTGCACAATCCAAATGATATCCTGAGCTGCAGTCAGAAGGACTGTAAGCAAACAGAAGTTTAATGCTGATTAAGATACAAGGGCTATAGGTGTACAGACACATTCTCATTTCTTAATTTTCTGCCATTCTAAAACATTTTTATGTTAATATTTAAACTTTCATTGAAATATAAAGACAGTGCTGCAAGTCTGATCATAAGTAAGGACATTAAAGTATGGACATGACTGTTCAAAAGTTACTGGAAACATTTTGTTGCAGTTATTGCTGATGTAATCAGCGTTGACAGACTGTTTTTTTTTTGTTTTGTTTTTGTAATGTAATTATGTTTTTGTTATTTCTTTTGAGGACCTTGTAAAATCTTCTTACCTTAGGGCTTAACAAATATTCTGCAGCCATTGATTGTACATCCAATGCCTTTGAAAGCATGAATGTGCTATATAAAGTTTTAAGACTTGTATGGATTCTCTTCACTTGCATGACACTATCAGAGTTTTGTATTTTATACACACTGGAATGTGTATAGAGAAGAAAGATTCACACAGCACACTGGTAAATCATTCTTTTGGCCAGATGGCCTACATAGGACAAAACAGAAGCAGATTTAACTCTGGGCTGGATGAATGATGATGATGATAACTAGGCAAATAAAATCAAAAACCAAATAAAATGAACAACAATAAATATATCTGTATCAGTAGTCTTGATTTAAAACAGTTACCAAAGACACCATACAGTCAGTCATTTAAATACTGCCACCTGCTGGTAGAAAGGAGAAACAGTGGTCCATTACGGTGGGAAACCACATTAAATATAATTATATAATATAGCGCTAACAGTAACAACTCTGCACACACAATAAGTTCATGGGTTAACCTACCAACTGTATTGAGCCAAACAATGCGCTCATTAAACGTGACTGGTGATGTCTGGATAGGCATGATATTAAATAGCTGTAATAAACTACTGTTGCTAACATATTTATTCCGGTCCAGGTTTATATAAGCCTATTTATTCATTGATTTTTCTTCTTCTAACGTGACTCTGGTATAACGTTAGTGCTGCATATTATGGCTGTTCTAAAAGCTTGGCTTTTATTTTGATAGGCCATATTTACTATTACTTCCGGGTCACGTGACCAACCTGTCCGTGTTTTAATGTAGATCTTCAAACGGAAAAATGGAAAAAGGAATTTCAAAAAACCAAAATCGGACCGTTATTTGATTTTGGTTTTTCGTTTTTGGATTCAGAACCAAAAACGGGAAAACGACTCTTTTTTTACGGTTTCTTTGTTTTTGGTTTGAAACGACAAACGAAAAAAGTTTCTCATAATTTTGTTTTTTGTTTCAAACGAAAAAACAAACTATCAAAACGTACACGGACCATGGGTCAGGGGATCTCTGGATAATCCGTAATTCGTTTGTAATTATAAAACGAAAATACCGTTTTTCTGTTTTTTGTTTCAAATAGAAAAACCAAATAACCGTTTTTTGTGTCAGAATCAAAAAATGAAAAACCAATTAAAAACTGCCCGTTTTTCGTTTTTTGGCGATCATTTTATCGTTATTCATTTTTGAACAAAGAATGAAGTGAGTCTTTGAACTTCTGTCAATTCGTTTTTCGTTTATAAACCAAAAACGGAAGTCACGTGGTCCATTCCTTATTTGGAAGCGAATGTAACCGGAAACACTTTCAAAATAAAAGTAACTACAGTTAGCGAGATGATTGTTGACTAAAACTGAACAAATATAACTTTTTTTAGCACAACTAAAGTAGCACTGGGTGTGAATAACACTTTAGTTAACTGAAATAAAAATTAAAACTAATAAAATAATAACTCTGGCTGTTAGGGAGAATTAAACATTTGTAAAAACCATTGGTGAATAGGGCCTACAGCTATGTAGCCTATGCTATGAGCAGGGCTCTGCATTGCAACTCTTTCACTAGCATACTGTGTTAGCTGGGTAGCTAACACAGTTACGTTGTGAAGACGTAACCGGACCAGACCATATTCGTTGCAGCGACGTACCACATAACGTTCCAGCGACTAACTTTGTGATTCCCATAATCGTCGTGGCGACGTTATATTGATACGTCGCAGGAACGTGATGATTACGTCTCAATGACCAAACTGGTATGTTGTGAGGACGTAACATTAAGGGACCGTATTAGTCGCAGCGACGTACCACATAACGTTCCAGCGACGTAACTTTGTGATTCCCATAATCGTCGTGGCGACGTTATATTGATACGTCGCAGGAACGAGATGATTACGTCTCAATGACCAAACTGGTATGTTGTGAGGATGTAACATCAAGGGACCGTATTAGTCGCAGCGACCACATAACGTTCCAGCGACGTAACTTTGTGATTCCCATAATCGTCGTGGCGACGTTATAGAGGTATGTCGCAAGAACGTGATGATTACGTCTCAGTAACCAAACTTGTATGTGAGGACCGAACATCAAAGGACCGTGTTAGTCGCAGCAACGACCGAAACAGGCTACCAAGTAAAAAACAAAAACTCTGCGGCTACATTTAATCAGCATTTAAAATAATAACATTCAGTGTGTTACCTGTGTGTACCGCATGCATCAATGTGTCACACGTGCCTCAAGAATCAATCAACTAGAAAACATTTATATAATTTATTAACCAGCAGTTAGTTAGTTAGTTAATTACATTTTCCACAGTAAGATAATAAATAAACATATAATTTTTAACACACACACGCACACACACATTTTAAGTTATTTTACAAAATTATTGAGAAATGAAAATTTGGCATACATTCATTTTAATAATCTGATTTTACTTTAAGGGAAAAATAATGAAAACCAATCATAATGAATAAAAAAAGTCTTATTTGTCTTCAAAAAGGAGGAGTGTTTCATCATTGTCTTCACGTTGCACACCTTTTCTCTGTTCCTGCTGCTGCAAAATGAAAAGTATATTTCTGTGTCATACAATTAATTGCACATAATTTTTCCATTGATTTTTCATTTGTTGAAATTAAATGTTAGATTCAGTTGGTCAATATTCTTTCTTTAAAATTATGGTTTCTAACTAAATATAGCCTATATAAATCTAGTAATTGTATTTACTCAAATGCAGGAAACAAATAAATGCAATAGTGATTTTGAGGATTAGTGGATTTATTAGGATTAGTGGTTTAAAAAATCATTTTACGTGAGAAAACTAGTTCTCTTCACACTCCATCACTGTAAATGTTCGCTTGCAACCCGCCATTAATTCACTTTCGCTCCGACATGCTTACATTAGTAAGATAACATTAGTTAGGCCTATGTATAACCAAAAAGTGTGTTTAAATATTCGGGTGTGTGAAGGAACGTATAACGTTCATTTAGACTGTTAGAGTTTCTGCTCATATGATTTTCTTTTCAAGATGTTTTAAACTCTAACTTTGAACCAATTCTAAATGATCAGGATTTGTTTCCAGGTATGACTATTTTTGACTTTCATTTAAACTTTGATTTTATACATGTATAGCCTTGATGAAGAGTTCAGATGCAAAAGCCTCTAAGTGCCATTTGAAATTTTCTTCTAGAATGATCATTTTTGGAATGATCATTTTTATCAAGTTTGTAATTAACCGCCTGGGGACCAATAACGCGTCCCTGCGTTTTGATCGTTTTTTTTTTTTTTTTTTTTTTTTTCTTCACATAGCTGCAACATAGACTTAAAATAGGCTACTCCGTCATTAATGGTCATATAAATAAAATCAATACATGATTATAAACTATAGAGGTTATTTTTCTAAAATATTTAGGGACCACTGATTAACAGATTTTAATTTTAAGTATTGTATTTTTTTATTTTTTAAATGTTTGGTCCTTTTGTAATCTTTCAGCACTAAAACAAATCCTACTAGAAAGAACATGTTAATTTAATTTGTAAATGTCTTAACACTCATTGTAGTGTTGAAGGCAAAATTATAGTGAACAATAACTGTAACACGTCAATGTGAATGGCTTGTTATTTTTAGGCACGTGCAATGGAAATTAATTGGTAAAATGTTACTTTGCTATATATTGAACAATTGACATGAAATTAAACATGAAATTTGATATTTATCAAGTTGGAAGTTTTGTTTAAATTGTTACGGAGAACACTAAGGAAATTACTTGCCTTAAAAAAAAAAACTCCGAACAGGCAGCAGGGGCGGATGATCTAAAATTAAAGAAATCAAGGATGTCAATTATCTGTTTGCAGACAAGGAAAAGAGAAATTAACTGTTGATTGAGTGAATGACTGAATATTTCAGTATCAGATATTACATGAGTTTGAATTGATAGACTTGCTGGAAAACTGTTAAATGCCATTAAATAGAAGAATTTAAAAAAAATGTCTAGCCAAAACATGTTAGTCAAAGCAAGTATGTTAGTCAAACATACTTACAAGTCCAAAGACAATGCTTGAGCCCTTAAAAGAGCCTTTGGGGTGTAGTTAGCTGCTGTTGACAAGGAAAAGGGGAGAAAAAATTTAAACATGAATATGATTGAGATATATCTGTTTTAAAATGCATTGTTTTATCAATGATTTATTTAAACGAGATGACTGCTTGATAGCCTACTGCTTGCTCACTTACAATAATCAGATGACAGTTAATAATGGAAAAGAGAATTAATTGTATGGTTTACATTCCTAAAATTAATAAAGGCTTTTCATCTAATACAATGCAATCTACAATATATGTTACATATAGAACGTAAAAATATCCCAACTAAACGGTCATTGGATAAATGCTGTGATTTTGTCCCACCCATGGATGCTCAGCGTCTCGGGGTGAATGAGGAGGGGGCTGGCCCGGACTCCGGTCTTCCCCATAATAATTGGAGGGTCTTTTGATTGACAGCAATCGCGGATTTTTCAAGTGTTGTCGAAAAGACAAACTATAGTAGACGCACGCAGTGGGGTCTCCGGCCAGCGCGCGGGGCTGCATCCGAGTATGAAGGACTTTAAGCCGAATAGGTCCGCGCTTGTAGCCTACGTCTCAAACAATCAGAGCGTAAAAATACGGGATATTTTACGGGAAAATACTAAAACAGGAAGACAGCGGGAACAGAGATAAAATACGTAAGAAACCGGGAAAAAACGGGAGGGTTGACAACTCAGCACCTTGATTCAAATAATCATATGTGCTAACGGTATTTAACAGTCCTGACAAGTGGACGGTAGAAAAGAAGACGGAAAATGTTGAACAGTAACGTTAGTGGTAAATTTACTGAAAAAGACACAATTTTATAAGAGGTTTACATGTTCATCAGGTGAAAGCAGCATTTATTTACAAGTGGACGGTAAAAAAGACGGAAAATCATTATGTGAACAGTAACGTTAGTGGTACATTTTCTGGAAAAGACACAACATAGTTTATATAGTAGCTTACATCTTATTTTACTTTCTTCTTCTTTTCTTTCTTCTAAATACCATTTACCCAATGGGCTCATATGTTTTAAAAGTAATTTACCTTAAAAGAAGTATAACTTACCTCTGAAAAAGTAGCTGTATGCTGGATGTGCAGGTTTCCACAACAAACGGGCGCTGCGCGGTAGTCATGACAACAGCTGCAGCTGGCATGTTCGCGTGCTTGGCTCGCGAGTAAGAATGTAGCCATATGCGAGTCGTCAATGCTGAAATACTGTAACAACTCTCACAGCCTATTTCTTTTCGTTTGGAATAGTTTCGTGTAAAGACTTAGTTGCAAGCTTTATATATATATATATATATATATATATATATATATATATATATTTCTCATGTCTGTAAGGCATATTTCGGTTAATTTATGATGAGATGCACTCAAGTTCAAGGGCAATGCGCGCCTCCATGTCATTGTTAATATTATCTGCAATTGTCTGTTGTCTGTTCTTATTTATTAAATCCAGGCAATTGGTTGATTAATTTTAAAAAAAAATGATTAAGATACAATTTATACAAAACTAAATTCACTTTAAAGAAAGCTTTATACAAAACAGGCTAATAATGAGTCCAAATCAACCCACTTCGTGTCTTTAGATATAATTGCTTATCCTATCTCATGCTCAATTTTCATAATCAACATGGGGGGAAAGCATTATAATATTTCAACAAATATGAAACTAAATGCGCTTATTTAATGGCTACATGTAGGCCTACAGACTTGATTTGTACAATTTGCTGTATATTAATTTAATTCTGAATTTTGCACGTTGAAAGACATTTTTTATGCATAGTAAAACATACCTGGACCATTTATCAAATTCACCAATAATTGTGCGTGCATTTATTAATCATTATGATACTAAAATCATACTCTATAAAATCAGATGAGAATATAAACGCAACATGTTTTTTATTTAGTTTATTTTTTATTATTCAAAGCATTAACAGAAATCATTAACAAAGCAGACTTAAAGTTAAAGCTTACCCCCATAATAACCCGTTCCATCAAAATAATACATTACAGAGCCTACAAGTGAAAATAATAGTTATTATAATCAAAAAAAGAAAAAAAAAAAAAGAAATATACATAGCCAATAATGAAATTTTATTCGTGGTCCATAATTATAAAACAAAACCCCAAGTGACAATCTTAACATATGATCATATGATTGACAATATCATTGCCAAGTCTTATTTATTAAATCTAGGCAATTTCTTAATGAAACATCATTTAAAATTAATTTAGCTACAATTAGAAATAGCAAATCAGTGTTTGTTTGTTTTTTAGAGCACAAGGTTAACGAAAATTTAGGCTAAGTTAACTTTAACAGTCATCCTAAGGATGAGATGCTATTCAATGAAGAGTCGTGAATTGAAACTTACCAGAAAAAAGCCGATATCTTCAGACTGGAGAAGCGCGTGTATTTTGCGCATGATTATTATTATCATTATTGATTATTGTCATTATTAATTCAATCTCCGATCCTCCGATCATTATTTTACAGGGCATTCATTATGTTTAAGATGTCCTCGTTTGGCTGGTTTGGAAGGACCAATTGTCGGCATTACATGAGTGACAGATTTGGAAGATGAATGATACACGAGTGTCATTCATACACTCGTGTATCGGAGGACACCCCCCCCCTCCCTTCCTCTTTTATTGTTCATAATTTTAATGCTATTTGCGCAGTTATTCATTTTTATAATGCTGTAAAAATCTTTGTTCTGTTTTTCCTATTTTAATAAAACTTTTAAAGCCTGTTTGTGCAGTTGCATTGTTTTATTTAGTCATTAGGACAGGTTGTGAGGACGTCGTGGTAAAGTTCCATTTTTTAAGATCTTTGCTAACGTTCCAGAAACGTTGTGGGCACGTCCTCAAAAGATGTCGCTACTTTATCCCATGGAGAACGTTGTAGAGACGTGGTCAACTGGTCTCCAGATAACTTTCCAGAAAATCGCGTTACAAGTCCTAGTATATTTGGATACTATATGAGAAATGTAATTATAATTCATCAAAGATTTGATAAAATTATCTGGTGACCAGTTGACCACGTCTCTACAACGTTTTCCATAAACTAGCGACCTCTTTTGAGGATGTACCCACAACGTTTCTGGAACGTTAGCAAAGATCTTAAAAAATGGAACTTTACTACGACGTCCTCACAACGTTGCCATAAAGTAATGTCACACTGACCAAATGACGACTTACTGACGACGTCGTCACAACGTACTGTGTTAGCTGGGATAGTACAATAATATAAAAAAGTTGCATATTCTATAATCAAACTAATTAGCCTAGATCTGGTGACATATAACGTTGAAATATATTTGGAATAAAATATATTTGGAAATCGCTCTAAACGAAGGCTCCGTTTGTGGTTCCCAATTATTTGATTAAAAACAATAAGACAATGTAACGTATGTTAAACACTTTTTAATGTGTTCTTGTTAACTGAAGTTATATTGCGCTTTTAATTGTCTCCTCTATCGTCCTGTCAATCATCGCGGGTCGCGGCTATGATTACAGTAGTTTCAGTGGAAATGTATTTCACCATCGTCGGTGCCCACCCTCAGGCGACAATATTTGCTATCACAATCCCGTGTCTAAACGGAGTTTACTGTCTAAAAAAAGTTCTGACTGGTTCGCCGCTGTCAAGCGCTTTACCAAACAGAACGGGCTGTTGGCAGACATTCATGTCTGAAGTAAAGATTTCTGTGAAACGCGTTAAGTTGCACAGAAGAAAGCCCAATATGACCTGCCCTGTACAGTTTAAGAATCGGTAACCATACCGATTGGCCAGCATAAAGAAGTTCCTTGGCGACCGCAACTTTGTAAAGAGAGGGCATTTGTCGGATGATCATTTGGAAGTGGCAGTGGCCAGTGCTATTCGAGAGGTGAGTTTATTTTTTTATAATTCTGCTGCTGCTGCTGCTGCTACTACTAAGGGACGTGTAGGCTACTCCGCCTGTAATTTGAAATGTCCAGTTTAATTATTAATTATTATTTCGTACAGACTGGACCGTCTTTTGGCCGAAAAATCAGTAGCACCTCAATGCAGAACCGAGATCCACGGGGAGGAGTCGGATCACGATCCAAGGGGTGGAGATGGGTAGGATTAGGGTTGGGTTTAGGGATTAGGGTGGGTTTAGGGATCAGGGGGCGGAGTTGGTTAGGTTTAGGTGTATGTAAGGTGGGAGGAGTTGGATCTGGATCCGACTCCTCCCCATGGATTTCATGTTCCGCAGTGAGGACCATCTCCGAAAAATGATGACGGGTTACCTTGCCTCAAAGGGACTCTGCGTTGCAGAACGCCGCGTTGGATCAGCACTGAGGCATGTCCATCAACCTTACCACCAAGCTCGTTTACAGGTGCTTATTTCACAAAGTGTTGTGTCTGTCTTTTCAATTGAATTGTGTTATAATGTATGCAGTGTTTATATGTATAGTAAAATTGGGGTATCAGGAATTAATTCAATACTTATCAAAGGCTGCACAATTAAACTGAATAGACAACATATTTGTATGTTACATTGTTAACCTTAATCAACTAGTAAACTCATACATTTATTACCATTTCAATTCCCAGGGTGCACGAAACTTAAACCCAGTTCCTTACAATGCTGAGTATTTTGGTCACAAATTACATATTGACCAAAACGAGAAACTCGTAATGTTTGGAGCTACGCATGTGGTGGCAGTTGATGGGTACAGCTTCAAAATTGTTGGGCATGCAACCATGCCCATCAAGAACAACCTTACTATCTATGATGAGGTGTACAGGTTAGTTGGAAAAACCTCTGTAATAAGAAATCATTAAATTAAATACTAGTTGAGTTCTGGTGTTAAATGTGTTTGTTTGATAGTCATTCAGCTCAACTAATAGATGTATGCTGATATGAGCAATTTTTAAGAACGCTTTCCTTATTGTATTTCAGACCAGCTGTTCTGACCAATGGAATCTGGGACCAAGTACGTGTAGACTCTGGGAAAGAATTTTATCTATGTCTCTTTATGCAAGAGATCCTAGCTGCACATAGATATAACACAGTAAGGGAGCCTTACAAGCAGACACCTTCAACAAAGGTGAGTAGTTAAAAAAAAAAAGTTTTTTATAATCCTAATTAATCAATTGTTTGGAACCTGTGGTAGGCCCTCTATAAGTTAATGTTTTTGATTCATATTTTCAGTATGCATAAAAGTGATGGACTGCAAGATTATAATTTTAAGTTTTAAATCAGAACCACAGGATCGAGCTGTAAGACTGGAAAAACTGGTTAAAGAGAAAATATCTGACCAGTGGCCTCTAAAGACAAAAGGCATTGCTTGCAAATTAACATTTGACACCCTACCCCCTATTCTCTGAACATCTTATCTGCATCTTCTCTCTTTCACTCTCTCAGTCAATGATACTGAAAGCTCACACAAGAATATGGTTTTAATGTGAATCTGATAATCTTTAAGGATTGTTTAGAATCATTTTGATGGTCTCAGGGTGACTGGTAATAATGTCTCATTCCCAAAGTAATAAAAGAAAAGGTAATAAGGTTTTTAAGAAGTTTAGGAATCACTGTCACACAAAGGAGTGTGGTCTTTGAGTTAACACCTTCTGCCTTGTTGTCTGAATGCAAATTACAACCAAGCAAATGGTCCAGCCTGGTCTCATTGTTAATACGTAGGTATTTTACGTTTTTGCAAAGATAAAAAACGTACTTTTTAGTACGTTTGGATAGGTGCTGAAACGTATAATATAGACGTATCTGCAACATTTAAACGTAACATTATTACGTTTTTACAGCTACAAAACGTAAACTATTTACGTATATTCTATATCATAAAGATATCTGTATAATTTCCCTTTTTACCATTTTATACATAAATGTAAGATCCCGTAACCCTAATCCCAAACCTAAACATACCCATTTTATACTTAATATAAAAAAAGGATAAAACGTAACGGACAGGTGTTGGGAAAGGGTAGTTTTAATAACAATATAACATTAAAATATATTTTGAGCCACCAACCCAGATAGCAAACTGACATTGAATCAACGTGGAAATATGACATCGAAACAACGTTGATCTGACATTGTTTTGCTCATCGAATTAACGTTGAACCAACGTCAGATGCATCATTCTTTCAAAACTAACGGAAAATCAACTTGAAATCAACGCGTTGTTTCAACGTTATGAAAGCAAACCAATTTTCGATTTCATTTAGCTTTGAAGAATGCCGCGTCTGACGTTGGTTCAACGTTAATTCGATGAGCAAATCAACGTTGTTTCAATGTCATGAGAGACGTCGTTTCCACGTTGATTCAATGTCAGTTTGCTGTCTGGGAATCCTACCCCTAAACCTAACGTTACCCATAACAATTCCTTAAAACTACGTAACAAACTACAATTATTAAGAAAAACATAACTAACAGACAAGTATAATCACAATAATTTATTTATTGCAAAAATGTCAAAACCGATACCAAAAGCCGTTCACATGATGAAGCGTTGCAGTCGCAGTCTTCTCTCTGTCTCTGGCAGTATTGTAATAGTTTTGTATGAAGTACAGAGCAGAAATTAAATAATGAAAATGTTAATCCGGCTTCGGTTCGCGCTTCTCCATTTCAAAATTCAAATGAACTAAACTAACCAACCGGCACAGTCCTTCATGTCACAAACTGTGACGAAGCAGGGAAGAGCCAATGAACGTTTGATATCACTGCCGTAAAACATGACGTATCGCTTCTCAAGGGCGCAATTTTTGAATTTGAATTCATCAGCGCCGGGTTTGACATGTACGGTCGCTGCTGAGAATGGAGAGATCACGACTGGATAAGAGGCTGAATTAGGAGTTGTTTCTTACAAACAACTATGGATTCTAAAGATTTGGATTACATCAAACTAATCAAATTGATGTCTTTTGTGATTTTTTGTTGTGTTTTATAGGAGAAAACGCTTTATGTGTCTCAAGGTAAATAAACTATTACAAAATGGTTGAACGAGTAGCTAACGTTAAAGACTGTATTTTTAAGGTTTTATTGTGTATTGTTTAACAACATGTAGGCGAAACGAGCAAAATGTTCATATTTATGAGTATTATATCAATAAATGCGACTGAAAACTTCATTAATAAGACAGTGGAATGCAACAGAGTCAAAACATAATGCTGCTACGATATTAATATGCATAAATTGTGATACGTACAATGTGTACGTCGGTAGATTTGTTCATACGTAAATAAATTACGTTTTTGTGCTGTCAATACGTAAATATTTTACGTTTTAGTACTGTAAATACGTCAGTATTATACGTTTCTGCGCATATAAAACGTAATTATATATACGTATGATAGAACGACACTTTACGTATAAATACATACGTATTCTCATGAGATCACGTTGCAGCGTCTGCCCCCGATAAACATGGAAGGGGGATTCAGTAACTTTCCATTGTATCCTGGTGATTTACATATCAGGTGAGTTCTGATTATAAAGGGAGATGTAACAAGAGTTCGGGGCTGCCTTTCTGTATTCAGATCAGCCCATGATGTTGTGTCTCTTCGGGGCTCAGCTCATGTCGCCTAATATGTTGGGTAAAGTTCTTTGTTCTAAAACATTTGATGGTTTGCTCTGATTATCTTGTGGAATTCTATACATTTACCTGACATAATAAATTGTTATATTTGGCTATTCTAACAGACTTTGACTTTATTTTCATTAAGTTAAAAGTAATAGTCAAGCATTAACATATTTAATGATGCACAGATATCATTCATAAACCCTTTTCATTTTATGGAGTCAGATGAAACGAGTTAATACATAAGATTAAATGTGTTGCATTTAATTAAAAAACACTTTGCTTGGAAAAGACGGAACGCGCTTGAAACCTTCACCACGAATCGAATTCCTCAATTTGGGTCGATTTCGTGGCCCTTTTTACAGAGCGAATGTGGCCGGAGATAAACAACCGGGTCAATTACCCTATTAAGGAGGCTTTGATTCAGCTGACTGACCAGGAAATGATTGACATGGAGGACCCCACCACTCGCTACTGTGTGTCTGATCTCACATGCCAGATAGGCCGTATTGGTGTAGGAAGAGTAGTGGACTCGTGGAATGCCCACAGAAATCCAGGTATTCTTAATAGCAACCAGTTTTTTTTTTTTTTTGTTTTTTTTGAGAAACAAACTAAAAACAATAATTTTTTTTGCAGGGAGAGGTGTCCCAAATTCCTTGGGAGAAGGCGGTTGCTTCAAAAAGTTAAGTGAAGACCTGCTACCCAAGTCCATAGTCGCTGCAAACATGTACTTACAAGAAATGGGATCCTCACTGACCACACCAACAACATTCAGCATCTACCCTTTCTTAACAGAAGAGGACTGTGCATATGCAGAGCAATCCTTTATTGATCAGTTTCCTGACCTATCTGTCCTCTACAACAATGTAATTAACAACAATTACAGACATTTTCAGGAAGCTATTATGTGCCTTATTAACATTACGCACCAATATTCAAATCCTTAAAGGTGGCGTATCTACATTGTGAAGATGCAATTTCATTTATTATTGATCATATCTTTAAATAAGTTTGTTGGTCTCATTTTGTGAACCAAATTTAGTGAATTAAGTCTTAATGAACATTTCTATTTTTTGTTAAGATTTGTACAACCAGTAATTGTAATTTGACCAAATTAAAGTTTATCAAGTACTAGTTTGAACAAAATGTTTATTAGAACACATTCATTGAACAATGTTAAATGCAATTTTTATACCAATGAGGGAAGACAAATAAAACATCTTAAAAGGAATTTGGAATATTTGCACAGCTCTGTGAATATGCAAGATTTCACAACTTGGAACTTCCCTGGAAAACAAACACCTTACCAATTCTAGTACAACAACAGTATCTAGAAATTGGGATAATACTTTTTACCTGAAATTATACAACCTGAAACACTGTAGTACTGAAGTGTTATTTTATAAACTCAAAAAAAAAAAAAAAAAACCTGTAGTTAAGGATTTAGAATGTATGTAATTTCACACTCGGGAACAATTTAACATGCTCCATATAAGGAAAAAAAAATTTTAGATAATGATATTACATTTGTGTGCAATTTCACAACCTAGAATACCATGTCTATAAAAAAATAAAAAAAACCTTCTTCAGAGAAGTACAACACATTTCAAGCTAGCTCTTTCACAACATCTAGAACAGTTGACAGACCAGCCACCCTGATGATGTTTAGCACAGAGAACTCAGACCTGCACTTTAAGCATTGGTTTGATGTTAATGCCCATTCTTCAATGCAAGCTCTACACCCAATGATGCTCCGGCAACATTCGGACAGCATTGGCTCACTGATGATGTCTGTAAAAGCATGGAGGATATGCATTAAAATTATGTCATCAACATTTTTTGTTGCCTACATTTTAGCATGTTGAGGTATACTGGAGTATGCTGATTGCAAAACAAAAATATTTAAGTACTATTCATTCTTTAGTAAAACCAAGTAAAAGAAAAGCTGGTAAATAAAGAGTTGTTCAGTTTTGCCCAGTTCATTGCTTAGCCATTTGGAGTCACACATTCATACACATATCCATAAAAAGAAAAGGTGTAGTGGAGTCCAGGGTGTGTGAATAATGCACATACATTTGGCAAGTTATTTTTCATAAACCCTTTAAAGGATAGTTTGCCCAAAAATAAAAATTGTCATGATTTACTCCATCCTAGGTTTATGACTATCTTTTTTCAGACGAACACAATCAGACATACTGTACATTTAATAATATACTTAGTCCTCCAAGTTTTATAATGTTTGTGAATCGCAGCCAAAATTTTGAAGATAAAACAGATCCTCCTTTAAAACATTTGGGCTGTCATTCATAACTATTATAAACCTAATAACCATAAACCATAAGGACTAAGGATATTTGTTTTATCTGTTCATCTAAAAGATAGTCATATACACCAAGGATGGCTTGCTGGTGAATAAAGCTTGGGAAAATGTTAGTTTTTGGGTGAACTATCCCTTTAAGTGTGTGGTAAACTGTGAAGTTGATACATCAGACCCTTGGGGTCTCATACCTCTACAAACAAGGCAAGTGAAGGTGAGCTGTGATGCCTGATGCATGTTGACTTGGTTTCTGTCTCTTGTGGCCAGTGTCGTGAGCTCCCAGAGTCTGACAGCAACACTCTCCAGACCTTGAGATGCCTCCAACACCTCCTCAATCTTTTCCAAAATGTCCTGCAATCCAGAGTCTTCTTCCCTACACAGACCCACACACACACACACACACACACACACACACACACACACACACACACACACACACACATCAGTGGTTCCCGACCACATTCCTGGATGCCCACCAACACTGCACATTTTGCACGTCACCTCCAACACACCTGATTAAGGATAGATAAGCAAAATTAAAATAAACTTAATAGATCCAATAAAATAATATCAATCACCTCATCCTTTTTCGTCTGTGTTGAAGCCTGGAAAAATGGCTAATGAGCATTGCGTTAATTTTTCTAGAGGTTTGTCTCCAATACTGGGAACCTTAACACAAACAGTACACACAATGGACACTAGGTCAGTAACAGAATTACTAAACAAATGACAATAAAATACAAATCATGAGAGTTGTTACCGCGTGTTCCTTCTGAATCCATTATTTCGTTCCAGTTTGAATCCAGCAACACAGGAGATTCTGCAGCCCTTAGGTCAGCTTGAAGTTTCTGAACAATGCCTGTAACACTAGCCTCAGCTTCAGTAAACCTTACCACCACGACACTTTTGGGAACTGGTTTGCCATCTTGCACTTCTGCAATATTTATTGCTCTGAAATTTGGAAACAGATTTAACAACACTCTCTATTAGGATTTACACTGTACAAAAAAAAAAAAAAAAAAAAAAACACTCAGTTAAGTGCAATAATATAAACTAATAAATAAAAAGGTTTTCAAACCTTGTCCAACTTCGGCTTGCCCGGGGCGTTGTAGTGAGAACAGATCCAGATGATGCTGGTCTTGTGAAAGAGAAATGTCGCTGAACTGGTATTGAAGCAAATGGTGAAGTTGATGGGGTGTTTTGCGGCATCTCAATTGGGTCACCATGGACTTCATAATGAGCCCGTAATGTCAAGTCCAACGAGCTGAAAGACCCTTCAGCATTGGGAAAGATTGCAACATTTGTATCATCAGTCAAATAGAGACTGTCACTGCTGACCTACACCAGAAAAAAAAAATATTAGCCAAGTAAAATAGTATGTCATTTCAAAGCCAGACATTTCAGTTGAATTCAGTTTAATCAAGTTATGTAGCAAGCAATGTTGCAACTATAACAGTTCTGTAAAGTAATATGATGGAAAATGTAAAACATCTGTGCAACACCAACTTAAAATGTTTCTCTCACCCTAATTTTACTTGTATCATTAAAAAAAATATGGGCTGGCATATGTTCTATGCCAGTGCTTCTCATGCTTGGTCCTTGACTGTAGCACTGCACATGTTTCCCTATGCCACATCTATTTTAGACTACAAATGAGCTCATCAGGAAGCATTATGTAAAGGTGTGTTTGTTGTTTTTTATGTCTCCCATATAAAACATACCTGACATAGTAGCCTACTCTTACAACTGAAAAAAATGTGCCATAAAAGAAAAAAGAGCACTGCTAAATGGCATGAGAAACACTAGGATAGAACAAATACCAGCCCATATGTTCCACAACTTATTAATAACTTAAGGATGAGATACAGGAAGTGATGTTGCACAGAGGTTTTACATTTACTGACGAATCACATTTCAAAACTTTTATAGATAAAAAAAAAACATGGAAGCAAACCTAAAAATCTTTAGTAGAATTCGTACAAACATTAGCAAATGTTACAATCCATGTATGGCTCTAAATGTGTTCTTCTTACTCACATGCTAATCGGTGGTTTATTAAGACCAAACTACTCGTTTTGGACTATTCAATTTCGTTGCTAGCGGGCCATGACCAGCAGAGTTCAGTTCACCTTTATCAAAAAATCGGAACCGTCTAATCAAGCTCTTCAGGATTATTATTACAGGCAGGTGTGTTTGATTACGGTTGTTGAACTCCGGGAAAGAAAAGAAATAGCATTGTTGGCCTAGTTAACTTAGCTTATTGCCACAGTGACAGTGGTAAAACTTATTTAACCACCTTTAAAATTATCTTTCTGTGAGTCTTGCAAACCTACCAGAAATATGCGCAAAATTTTTTCTTCTTTGAGAGTGACTCTTTTGTTTCCGTGAAAAAGCACGTATGTACCCAGATAGCAAACTGACATTGAATCAACGTGGAAATATGACATCGAAACAACGTTGATCTGACATTGTTTTGCTCATCGAATTAACGTTGAACCAACGTCAGATGCATCATTCTTTCAAAACTAACGGAAAATCAACTTGAAATCAACGCGTTGTTTCAACGTTATGAAAGCAAACCAATTTTCGATTTCATTTAGCTTTGAAGAATGCCGCGTCTGACGTTGGTTCAACGTTAATTCGATGAGCAAATCAACGTTGTTTCAATGTCATGAGAGACGTCGTTTCCACGTTGATTCAATGTCAGTTTGCTGTCTGGGTATCCATTATTCGCACGTGGAGGTGATTAGATGAAGTGAAGCCTAATTGAGCGCGTGCGCGGTGCGCGGATTTTTCCGGTGAACTAATACGCGCTTTGTGCATTAAAAACCTTCATTTTTCGTTTTTGGTTTTAGTGTTTTTTCATTTGATGCATCAGAGCAATGTGTGATGTGTAAAAATGTGTAAAAAAATATATAAATAAAGGAAACTGAAACTCGTTTTTTATGTCCACGAGAAGGTTTGAATCATAGACTGTAAAAAAAGATGGACGACGCCCCTCCGCTCTTTTCCATCGGAGAGAACTGTAGCCGCCAGTGTCTCGATATGACGCTGACATCTTGGGACCTGAGTCTGCGCACTTGCGTGTTTCGGGACCAGTCATGCGCAGTCGTGAGCAGGAAGTAAAGCCGCGAAATCAAGGCCGCGCCCTCCTTCGTGCTGAATCAAACGTAAGCACACGCCCCGCACTTTCATTAAGTGTCCTCTGTCTGCTTCGTTCTTCTCCAATGTTGTCTGCTGATTGCAGAACCTCGTTAAAATAAGGTAAATACAACTACTAACCACATAATCAACGTTATGAAAAAAGTCTGCTGGTGCTTCAGTGTCTACCTCGCACAGAGAACCTGTCAATCACAGCTGTCAATCATGATGTCAGAGCACCGTTTTTATCATCACATAACTAACTAAAAACAAACTTATTTTAAAAACGAACACTTGAAATTACATCAACGTGATAGAAACTACAGTAAATGACAGAAACTATCTTTGGAAAAAGGATATGTGAAGTGTAATTTAATTGTTTAGTTGGTCTCGCGTCCCATTGAATAACATGGGGAGGCGGGATTTATGAGCTATACTAGGACCGGTCACAGGGGGGCGATCGAGACGTTTTGGCTTCACTTTTGAGGGCTTGTGCGGCACGCTTGGTTTGAATATGCAACTAACGGTTTCTTCATTTTTCCGTTTTTCAATCAAAAAGGAAAAAACAAATTATCCGAAGGTACACGGACCGTTCGTTCATTTGTTTTTGCTTTCATATAGGTATGAAAACGAAAAAACGAGAAAACAACTTCTTTTTTGTTTTTTCTGAAAAACAAAAAAACGAAATTATGACTTGATGTTTGGTTTTCCCGTTCTTGCACAGAAATCAGAAAAACACCTTGATATTCCAATTTTCCCCTGTGGGTGGGGCTATATCTGTACGTTTTGATAGTTTGTTTTCCAGTTTGAAACGAAATAAGCAGAAACGAGAAAATGGCTCGTTTATTCGTTTTTTAGTTCAAAGACAAAAAAACTAATAAATGACTTAAATTCGTTTTCAACACGTGGGCGGTCCTGAAACGCCCCTTCCGCCGATTGGTCAAGCAAATCTGAGCATGTAACGTCATCAGCCGTCGCTCCGGTCTGTTCAACAAAATAATAGTCCTGTTTGCACTATTGCAAAGCAATTTTTGAATAATAAAAAAAATAAAAAATAAATAAATAAAAAAATAATAGTCCTAAAAAATAAAATAAAAAAATAGTCCTCTATATGGTTACCGATTCTTAAACTGTACAGGGCAGGTCATATTGGGCTTTCTTCTGTGCAACTTAACACGTTTCACAGAAATCTTTACTTCAGACATGAATGTCTGCCAACATATATATTCATTATTATTATTATTTATATATTTTTATTCATATGGTATTCAAATACAAATATATTGTTGTGACTTGCCACCACGACTACCGAGTTTTTTGGGGTTTTTTTATGTTTTGTTTTTCGTATTAGACTGTGTGTCCTGACCCAACCCGGTCTCATCCCAAGACGTCATATAACTGACGTTTTGGGATGTCTTTTGACCATACGTCAATATTCGCCTTTTTAGGGCCACCTTAAATGTCGGTAGATGAGGTTATGGGATCCTAACTCTACCCCAGACCTAAACTTAACCCTAAACCTAACCCGTCACCTAACTGACGTTAAAGGTAAAGCGTCAGTTGTATGACGGCCCGGGATCGCCATCTACCGACATTTAAGGGGGCCCTAAAAAGGCGGATATTGACGTACGGTCAAAAAACGTCCCAAGACGTCAGTTATATGACTTTTTGGGATGAGACTGTGTTACCTGACCAGTCTATCGTCCTGAATGTACATCTAAACGCCACCTAGCCTACCTACGTATATTGCAAAGCTGGGTGTTTGTTCATACATTTCATCAGATGCCTAAACGCCTCATCTTGTTGGTTTAAATAAAATAAATAAAACAATTTGACATTTGCTCTCAATTTTTTTTTCCTTCAAAAACCTCTTCATTTTGCAGGACAATTGTCTATTACGGTATACAACGAAGCGTGCAATGTGGTCATGTAGCTACAACACGCTTTAAGAAAAGTTTATTTTCATCACACAGTAAAGTGATCTAGAGGAAAAAGCAGATGTGTTTCGCCGCATACATTGTTGTAGAGTGAGTTTTTGTAGATTAACCTGTAGGGGGCAATCTAATGTATTTTGGCTTTGTGCTTAAGAGTAGCAAAGAAGAAACTGTTAGCAGACATGTGTTCCACCTGGACTGTGCTCAAGTGTACTGCTGGCTTGATGTGCTTTGAGTAAATGAACTGCATTGAACAGATTTGTCTCCTGCAAGTTATTACATTTTGGCGACAAGGATGAAAGCAAGGAAAGAAACGCCTTGAAGAGGAAAAAAAGTGTTGGAAGGTGAATAAGTTTATTCCATACAAGTTGGAGCTTGGGAAAAGAAGATGGCCAACATGGTAGGAACAGTCTCACCTTTTGATAGTCAATCTCAGTCTTGGGAGGAATATTGTGAGATCTTGCAGCATTTCTTCGAGGCAAATGAAATTACAGAAGCAGACAAACAAAGAGCTATATTGTTGAGCACTGTAGGAAGTCAAACATACAGTCTACTGAGGAATTTGCTGAGCCCAGTTAAACCAGGAACAAAGACATTTGGTGAATTAGTAGATTTGCTTAAAGAGCACTTCAACCCAAAACCTAGTGAAATTGTGCAACGGTTTAAATTCAATTCAAGGTCAAGAGAAGAGGGGGAAACTGTACTTGAATATGTAGCAGTATTGAGGAAATTGGCTCATGATTGTAACTATGGAGAAAAGTTGACAGAAATGCTTCGGGATAGACTGATATGTGGCATAAATGATGATCGGATTCAACGTAGACTGTTGGCAGAAGCGGATCTAACTTTTGAAAAGGCTTTGAAAGTAGCTCAAGCAATGGAAACGGCCAATAAGGATGTAAGGGATTTGCAAGTTAAACGCTCAGAAACATCCATGTCCATGAGAGTGCATAAAACATCAGTGAAGCAAGAAGAAAGTCAAGGCAGAGCATGTTATAGATGTGGAAGTTTGCAACATTTGGCCAATGAGTGTAGATTTGTTTCTGAGAAATGTCACCAATGTGGGAAACAAGGGCACATAATGAAAGTCTGCAAATCAAAAAGTTCCAGCAGAGACACAAACTTTCAAGGGGGAGAAAGACATAAGAGAGCAGTGACAAAAGGAGGACAGAGATCGTATTATGTGGGCAGAGAGGAAAAAAGTGCATCTGATGAAGAGGGTATTTTTACAGTTCACAGTTTCAAAGAAACCGAGATTCCGAAGGTTGCTCCACTGAGTATTACATTGGCGGTTAACGAGTCAAGCATACCTTTTGAAGTGGATACCGGTTGTGGTGTGACTGTGATGAATGGGTCCAATTTTTCCAAATTATGGACAAAGCATAAAATTCCAGAATTAAAGACCTGTTCTTTGAAGTTGAAAACCTATACTGGTCAAACCTTAGCAGTGTTGGGTTCTGCGCAGGTGGAAGTTAGACACAAAGGAGTCTTGAAGAAGTTACCAGTAGTGGTAGTACCTGGAACAGGACCCAATCTATTGGGTAGAGGATGGATTAAAGAATTTGGCATGGAATGGGAAGCCATACATAAGATTCAAGGGATGGAAAATATAACCTTGACTGAAGTGCTTAGCCAACATTCAGAGTTGTTTAAAGAGGAATTGGGTGAATTGAGAGGTCCACCGGCCAAAATTTATGTGGACAAGGAAGCGGTCCCCAGATTTTTCAAAGCCAGACCCGTTCCTTATGCTATATGAAGACAAAGGTAGAAGCTGAAATAGAACGCCTGTTGAAAGAAAAAATCATAGAACCGGTTAAACACTCTCAATGGGCTGCCCCTGTAGTGCCGGTTTTAAAGTCGGATAACACTGTGCGACTATGTGGTGACTATAAGCTAACAGTGAATAGAGTTTCAAAGTTGGAACAATATCCCATTCCTCGAATAGACGATTTGTTTGCAACATTGTCAGTGGGCAAAAGTTTACCAACCTGGATATGAGCCATGCTTACCACCAGATTGCCTTAGATGCAGAGTCCAAGAAATATGTCACAGTGAATACCCACAAGGGCCTGTTTACTTACCGTGTTTTACCCTTTGGAGTTTCTTCTAGTCCTGCCATCTTCCAGAGGACCATTGAGGGTGTACTGCAAGGTATTCCGTATGTGGCGGTTTTCCTGGACGACATCCTGGTGACTGGTCGTCATGATGAGGAGCATCTCCAAACACTCGCAAGGGTATTGAGAAGATTGCAGGAAGCAGGACTGCGATTGAAACGGAGCAAATGTTCCTTCATGGAGAAAGAGGTAACATTTTTGGGCCATAAAGTAGATGAGACTGGCCTCCATCCAGTACCAGAAAAGGTAACTGCCCTTCAGAATGCTCCCGCACCAAAGAATGTGACAGAGTTAAAGGCCTATTTGGGACTGTTAAATTACTATAATAAGTTCTTACCCAACTTGTCTACCATTTTAGCCCCTGTGCACAAACTGCTGCGAAAAGATGAAAAATGGAACTGGGAGGGGGAACAAGAAGCTGCTTTTGCTCAGTCTAAGGAAATTATCAACTCAGTTCAAGTTCTGGTTCATTATGACCCCCAGAAGAATGTGATTTTATCCTGTGATGCTTCTCCTTATGGCCTCGGTGCAGTTCTTTCGCATAAGATGCCAGATGGTAGTGAGAGACCCATTGGATTTATGTCAAGGACTTTGAATCAGGCTGAGCGGAATTATTCACAGTTGGACAAGGAAGGGTTGGCCATTATGTTCGGTTTGCAGCGCTTCCACAAGTATTTGTATGGTCGGAAGTTTACCATCGTTACGGACCATAAGCCCTTGTTGTCCTTATTTAATGAATTAAAAGCTGTTCCCCAAATGTCATCTCCTAGGATCCAGCGATGGGCTGTGACACTGAGAGCCTATGAGTACAACATCATCTACAAGCCAGGTAAAGATCATGGAAATGCAGATGCTTTAAGTCGGTTACCATTGTCAACAGAACCAGACATGGAACAGGAGGAAAGAGTTCTGATGCTGGAGAATGCAGACATAACCTTGATAACTGCAGAACAAGTGAGAGGGTGGACGCAGAAAGATCCGATATTATCCCGAGTGAGAGAAATGGTGCAACATGGTGGGCATGAGTTAATTGGAACAGAGTTTGACCCTTTTACATCAAGAAAATATGAATTAAGTGTACAGGATGGTTGTGTGCTCTGGGGGGCCAGAGTCATCATTCCCAGTGTGGGTAGATCAGAAGTCTTGAAACAACTGCATCAGTGCCATCCAGGAGTGTGCAGGATGAAAGCTATGGCCCGGAGTTATGTGTGGTGGCCCAAGTTAGATCAAGATGTAGAGAGGTTGGTTAAAACTTGTCATCTGTGCCAAGAGCACAGGAACGTTCCAGCTGTAGCCCCACTGCATCCGTGGAATTGGCCAGAGACACCATGGCAAAGATTGCATGTGGATTATGCTGGACCATTCATGGGAAAAATGTTCTTAATTGATGCACATTCGAAATGGATGGATGTGTATCCCGTGAACTCAGCCACATCTGCTGCCACCATTGAATGTTTGCGTAAAAGTTTCAGTAATCAGGGACTACCAGAACTTATTGTATCAGACAATGCTACTTGTTTTGTTAGTGCTGAAGTTAAAGAGTTCCTGAACAAAAATGGAGTACAGCATGTTACCTCTGCACCTTATCATGCTTCGAGTAATGGGTTAGTGGAGCGGGCCGTACAAATTATTAAAGGCATGTTAAAAAAATGTGTTGAAGGATCAATTGCAACTAAATTGGCCCGAGTGTTGTTCAGCTATATAGGATTACTCCCCAGACTACCACCGGTCTCTCTCCCGCTGAAATGTTACAAGGACGGAAATTGCGGTGCTCTCTGGACTTTTTGCATCCTGATTTGACTAGGAAGATTAAAAACCAACAACAAAAGCAAAAAGCATATCATGACAAGAAGGCCCATGAACGTAGTTTTTGTGTGGGATATCCAGTGCTGGTTCGCAACTTTAGCTATGGACCGAAATGGATTCCGGGAAACATAGAGACTGTGACTGGACCAGTTTCTTATAAAGTGATGCTGGGCGATGGGAGAGTGGTCCGAAGACATGTGGATCAGATTCATGGCCGACAGGAATTGCTTGTGAAACATTCCAGGGAGGAAATGGACGGTAAATCTCCTGATTATGACTTTTTTAACAACTCTGCTTCTGTGAGTTCTAAAGAGACGGAGACCACAGGGGCTGAGGACATTCAGGGGGAAGTTGATCCCTTTGAAGTATCTGGGGATTCTTCTCAAGCTGCTGAGATAATAACTGAAATGGACAAATCTGTTAGTCCTGTTGTGATTATGAGGAGGTCACAGAGAACCAGGAAATTACCTGGCTATTTGAAAGATTATGAAATTAGTTAAAAAGAAAAAAAAAATGAAAAGAAAAAAAAAAAGTAACTGTATTGTGGGCACATGATGTTATAGATGTTGATTATATTGTAAACTTAGGGGGAAAGGAATGTTGTAGAGTGAGTTTTTGTAGATTAACCTGTAGGGGGCAATCTAATGTATTTTGGCTTTGTGCTTAAGAGTAGCAAAGAAGAAACTGTTAGCAGACATGTGTTCCACCTGGGGTGCTTCTCATTTCTTATTTGTGCATCCTCGTTTCCTTCCCTTGCTTCCTTTCCTTGCGTCTCAGCTCCACCCCCTGTAGGACGCGAGGGAAGGAAGCGAGGAAAGGAAAGGAGGACAGAGGAATCGAATAAAAGCTTTTTTATATACATTGGAATTCTTGATCACTCGAGCGTCACTCCACAGTGTCATCAGCAGCGCTAAAAGGATCTGCCCTTATGATGTTGAAGTTTGGTTATTTAATAAATTCATAATAAATAATAATAAAGATAGGCTATACTGTTGAAATATCTGAGATGTGTGGTTTATATAAACTGCAAAGGTAAAGTATAAATTAAAATGATTGTGACCGATGTGAAGGGGGAGGAGAATTGACACGTGCGTCACGTTTAGTCAATATAACAGTTCCGCGTAGGATGCACCTGTGTATCCTCGCTTATGACTCCTCAGGAAGCCTCCTATCTCCTCGATCCTCGACTCCTCACGGTGCAATTAGAGAATTGAGATGTCCTTCAAGATGGCTGAGCTCGATCGGTTTCCGGGTCATAGGAGGGAGGACGGAGGAGCGAGGAGACGAGGAGGGATATTGAGAAGCACCCCTGGACTGTGCTCAAGTGTACTGCTGGCTTGATGTGCTTTGAGTAAATGAACTGCATTGAACGGATTTGTCTCCTGCAAGTTATTACATACATATTACGTGTGTTTGTTTTTATTTATGTTGTATTATAATTAAACTGGGTTACCAACTAAGGACAGATTGAAATCACTGCAAATTAACACATCCTTCTTGACTCGTCAACCGATGGTAATTAAGAAGCCTTTAACATTATTTGCTCAACATTAAATCTGTAACATAGCCAACATTCAGAATTGTGTCGGCAGGGAAATTTCCGCATTGATTAGTCTCACAACACGCAGTCTCATTAAGCTCTTCTGTAGATTTTGATCTTTATAAGTTATGATGATATATTGTTAATTACAAAACAACAATAAAATATTACAATAATATAAAAAAGTTGCATATTCTATAATCAAACTAATTAGCCTAGATCTGGTGACATATAACGTTACCCAATATTATAACAAATAAAATATATTTGGAAATCGCTCTAAACGAAGGCTCCGTTTGTGGTTCCCAATTATTTGATTAAAAACAATAAGACAAAGTAACTTATGTTAAACACTTTTTTAAATCCCTGCAAACAAGGGACGTCCCCCGGACTTTTCAAACGTCCGCTTAGGTCCGCATTAGGTCCGCTTTGTAACGTTCCCTAGCGGACGTTCGGAGGAACGTTCGCATTTGGTCCCCTTTGTAACGTTCGCGGACGGACATTCCGATGACGTTCGCATTTGGTCCCCTTTGTAACGTTCGCGGACGGACATTCCGATGACGTTCGCATTTGGTCCGCTTTGTAACGTTCGCTGGCGGACATTCCGATGACGTTCGCATTTGGTCCATTCTATAACGTTCGCTGACGGACGTTCTGAGGACATTTCTCCGGGCCAGTTTGCGAACGTCCCTATTTCGTCCCTCACGCAAATGCAAATCCATGACAACACTTGCAAAATCAGGTCGCCCATGTTTGCTATCATCAAATGAAACTTTACAACTTAGACACGAATAATTAAACTAAAATATTAATGCAAATATTTGCATTGATTGTAAAATTAAGTTAATTCTAAAATGTTAGTGTGTTAATAAGATAATTTATGTTACTTCATGTAAATTCTAATCACTAATTAAAGATGTAATAATACCACGAGTCTGTTTTCAACTGTTATAATTTAAATATCAAAAACATGTCAATTGATTCAAGGCTATTCCACATGCACGAAGAGGTTGAATCCCAGGAGCTCTAAAAGAATGCATCGACTTCAAATGATGAATGCAGCCGAGGAAAACGTGAAGAATGAAAAATTGCTGGAAAGTGGATAATAACACAGGTAAGACAAATAAAAGTATCCTAAACATTTAGCCTAACGTTACCTGTCAAACGTTGGTCAGGAGAAGGTGACTGGTTTTATTAAAAATAATTTATTTTAGGAAAAATATTGTTCTAATTATTGCACTTAAGACTGATGGCACATGCAGAACAAATAACAAAAAAAAAAAAAAAAAAAAACATTGGAGAAACAAGCGAGTGACGATCAAATCATAGGATCAAATGCGCCTAAGCGAGTGACGTCATTCCTTATGTACGCGGTTTGTATCACAGTCTATGGTTTGTATCCATGGCAACGCTCTGGGTAGCGTAGTGACAGTTAACGGTCCTTCTCAGACGCAGCCTTGTGTTTCCTCTGTCCGTCGTCTGTCTAAAAGGTATTTCTAATTATATTATTATAAATTAGTCACCATAACCACTGTCCAACAAAATCAACAAAATGAACATATTCAGTTATGATTTTATCATGTGAAATGTAACGTTGTCTCATTTTCAGCTGTTAGCTTCGTAGCTACTCGTAGTATTAGCATATAACGGTTATCAGCGGTACATTGCGGACAACTTCAGCAAACGTTTAAAAGGTAACATTTTCATATAATTTAAAGATGGACAGTGGTTATGGTGACTAATTTATAATAATATAATTAGAAATACCTTTTAGACAGACGACGGACAGAGGAAACACAAGGCTGCGTCTGAGAAGGACCGTTAACTTTAATTTAAATTTTTTTAGTTAATTTTTCAAGTGTTGTCGAAAAGACAAACTAGTAGACGCACGCAGTGGGGTCTCCGGCCAGCGCGCGGGGCTGCATCCGAGTATGAAGGACTTTAAGCCGAATAGGTCCGCGCTTGTAGCCTACATCTCAAACAATCAGAGCGTAAAAATACGGGATATTTTACGGGAAAATACTAAAACAGGAAGACAGCGGGAACAGAGATAAAATACGTAAGAAACCGGGAAAAAACGGGAGGGTTGACAACTCAGCACCTTGATTCAAATAATCATATGTGCTAACGGTATTTAACAGTCCTGACAAGTGGACGGTAGAAAAGAAGACGGAAAATGTTGAACAGTAACGTTAGTGGTAAATTTACTGAAAAAGACACAATTTTATAAGAGGTTTACATGTTCATCAGGTGAAAGCAGCATTTATTTACAAGTGGACGGTAAAAAAGACGGAAAATCACAACGCATTCTCACCCCAAGGCGTCACCTTTGACCATGCTTCAATATTTGACGTTTTAGGCGCCCTTTAGCGTCACTTACATGACGCGATCCTACAGCGTCATCTAACTGACGCTAAAGGAAAGCGTCAGTTAGAGGACGCGGTTAGGTTTAGGTGTGGGGTGGGGGTAGGGTACACGCGATCCTAGGGCGTCATCTTACTGACGCTAAAGGGCGCCTAAAGCGTCAGATATTGAAGCATGTCCAAATGTTTCCCAAGGCGTCAGTTAAGTGACGCTTTGGGGGTGAGAATGGGCTGAAAATCATTATGTGAACAGTAACGTTAGTGGTACATTTTCTGGAAAAGACACAACATAAAAGGTTTATATAGTAGCTTACATCTTATTTTACTTTCTTCTTCTTTTCTTTCTTCTAAATACCATTTACCCAATGGGCTCATATCATATGTTTTAAAAGTAATTTACCTTAAAAGAAGTATAACTTACCTCTGAAAAAGTAGCTGTATGCTGGATGTGCAGGTTTCCACAACAAACGGGCGCTGCGCGGAAGTCATGACAACAGCTGCAGCTGGCATGTTCGCGTGCTTGGCACGCGAGTAAGAATGTAGCCATATGCGAGTCGTCAATGCTGAAATACTGTAACAACTCTCACAGCCTATTTCTTTTCGTTTGGAATAGTTTCGTGTAAAGACTTAGTTGCAAGCTATATATATATATATATATATATATATATATATATATATATATATATATATATATTTCTCATGTCTGTAAGGCATATTTCGGTTAATTTATGATGAGATGCACTCAAGTTCAAGGGCAATGCGCGCCTCCATGTCATTGTTAATATTATCTGCAATTGTCTGTTGTCTGTTCTTATTTATTAAATCCAGGCAATTGGTTGATTAATTTAAAAAAAATGATTAAGATACAATTTATACAAAACTAAATTCACTTTAAAGAAAGCTTTATACAAAACAGGCTAATAATGAGTCCAAATCAACCCACTTCATGTCTTTAGATATAATTGCTTATCCTATCTCATGCTCAATTTTCATAATCAACATGGGGGGAAAGCATTATAATATTTCAACAAATATGAAACTAAATGCGCTTATTTAATGGCTACATGTAGGCCTACAGACTTGATTTGTACAATTTGCTGTATATTAATTTAATTCTGAATTTTGCACGTTGAAAGACATTTTTTATGCATAGTAAAACATACCTGGACCATTTATCAAATTCACCAATAATTGTGCGTGCATTTATTAATCATTATGATACTAAAATCATTATAAAGTAGATTATACTACACAACTCTATAAAATCAGATGAGAATATAAACGCAACATGTTTTTTATTTAGTTTATTTTTTATTATTCAAAGCATTAACAGAAATCATTAACAAAGCAGATACACTTAAAGTTAAAGCTTACCCCCATAATAACCCGTTCCATCAAAACAATACATTACAGAGCCTACAAGTGAAAATAATAGGTATTATAATCAAAAAAAGAAAAAAAAAAAGAAAAAAAGAAATATACATACATAGCCAATAATGAAATTTTATTCGTGGTCCATAATTATAAAACAAAACCACAAGTGACAATCTTAACATATGATGATTGACAATATGTAATCATGGGTTGCCAAGTCTTATTTATTAAATCTAGGCAATTTCTTAATGAAACATCATTTAAAATTAATTTAGCTACAATTAGAAATAGCAAATCAGTGTTTGTTTGTTTTTTAGAGCACAAGGTTAACGAAAATTTAGGCTAAGTTAACTTTAACAGTCATCCTAAGGATGAGATGCTATATGAAGAGTCGTGAATTGAAACTTACCAGAAAAAAGTCGATATCTTCAGACTGGAGAAGCGCGTGTATTTTGCGCATGATTATTATTATCATTATTGATTATTGTCATTATTAATTCAGTCTCCGATCCTCCGATCATTATTTTACAGGGCATTCATTATGTTTAAGATGTCCTCGTTTGGCTGGTTTGGAAGGACCAATTGTCGGCATTACATGAGTGACAGATTTGGAAGATGAATGATACACGAGTGTCATTCATACACTCGTGTATCGGAGGACACCCCCCCCTCCCCCTCCCCCTCCCCTTCCTCTTCCTCTTTTATTGTTCATAATTTTAATGCTATTTGCGCAGTTATTCATTTTTACAATGCTGTAAAAATCTTTGTTCTGTTTTTCCTATTTTAATAAAACTTTTAAAGCATGTTTGTGCAGTTGCATTGTTTTATTTAGTCATTAGGACAGGTTGTGAGGACGTCGTGGTAAAGTTCCATTTTTTAAGATCTTTGCTAACGTTCCAGAAACGTTGTGGGCACGTCCTCAAAAGATGTCGCTACTTTATCCCATGGAGAACGTTGTAGAGACGTGGTCAACTGGTCTCCAGATAACTTTCCAGAAAATCGCGTTACAAGTCCTAGTATATTTGGATACTATATGAGAAATGTAATTATAATTCATCAAAGATTTGATAAAATTATCTGGTGACCAGTTGACCACGTCTCTACAACGTTTTCCATGGGATAAATAGCGACCTCTTTTGAGGACGTACCCACAACGTTTCTGGAACGTTAGCAAAGATCTTAAAAAAATGGAACTTTACTACGACGTCCTCACAACGTTGCCATAAAGTAATGTCACTGACCAAATGACGACTTACTGACGACGTCGTCACAACGTACTGTGTTAGCTGGGGTATGGCCTAAAATGTTTTACAAGCTGGGTTAGTGAAGATTAAAATCTACTGTAGCTAAATGTTATAAGGTTATATTATACTTTTATACATTTATAGTTCCTCTTCCAGGTTGTGGTTATTAGCCTTGCAGTGGACAGATGTAGATTTAGCCAGAGCCAGGATGTCACTGTGCAAAAACATAATTTATAAAATATATATTTCATAAATCATATTTTTTTAAAGCTCCCCTTTCTATCGCTATACTATAGCACTATAGCTGCTAAAAACTCTCAGCTTCCACCATCTACTGTTACCCCTTCTGTGTCAAAACAAAACTCTTCCAAAACATATCTAGAAAGTTTTAAAACTTTTTATTTTTCCTTTGCATTTTTCTCCAGTGTAATATTATTATGTTAGTTGAGTAGATTATATATTTTTTAACCCTTGTGCATCAATTATATATAGGACAAAAATCTGTGTCAAAAAACTGTCATAAAAATGTGAAGCTTGGAGCACAGACTTAAGTTGGTATCATTTTAAAGAAGACCCATGGCAGATTATTTCTGAAGTAAACTAAAGCTTAATTAAAATAATAAGTGAAGAGTTCAGATGCAAAAGCCTCTAAGTGCCATTTAAAAATTTTCTTCTAAAATTATCATTTTTATCAAGCTTGTATATTTAAGTTCAGTAATTTCACTTAAATGGCAATGAAGATTACCTATTAATTGTCATTTAAGTGAAATTACTGAACTTAAATACACAAGCTTGATAAAAATGGTTGTAGTGGCAATCGTATCAAAAAATAAAGCCACTTGAGGGAATGTGAAATCATCTCCAACTCGTTTGAGTGCAATGAACCAGGTCTGCCATGGCATGCGGTTAACACTAGTTTATTAATAACATTACTTAAAAACACATTACTGCTTGCATTTCTGATGTAAGTTGAGCTCGTATATGCAAAACAGTAAACACCATGCTAACAACAGGACATGACAACCTCCATCAAGCCAATCCACACATGCACGCAAGCACGGTTGAAAAACTGTGGCTGCGTTCCAAACCGCATACTTCCCTACTATTTAGTATGGGAAAAAGAGTAGGCGAGCAAAAAAGTATGAATGAATCCAAAAGAGTAGGCGAGAATTACCTGGGTGACGTAGCAATTGTCGCGAGATTCGGACTTAAGTACGTTCCAATATGCCTACTTTCCTACTATATAGTAGGCGAAAACAGTACGTGAAGGAAGCAGTACGTTCCAAACATCAGTTTTCATAAAAAGAGTAGGCGAGAAGTTCCCGGATGGCTTACTGCTTCCGCCCAGATTTTTGAGTGCTTTTCCACGGCTACTCATGATACTCATCTATCCCAGGAGGCCACGCGAGAGGATACGTCAATGCACATAGCTTGCAAACTGCCAATAAAAATCACAGAAGAAGAAGAAGAAGAAGAAGAAAGGATACGTCAATATCAACATCGCGGAGATAAGCGACGCGGGGGTTTTCAAATGTGAGTAAATACGGTTTAAATCGTATGTGTTAAACTACTATAGAGTAAACGTTTTAACTGTTGAACGTCTAAAGGAGTTAGACAGTATAGTATAGTTGTGATTTTGCTGTAAACACATGTTTTATTATGTATTGATAACAGGGAGCTCCAGTAACCGTAAAGTTACGTTTCCAACGTGTATTTACATAACCATACATCTTAAAAACGCTTATTTAAAATGTCTATTTACATCAGGAAGGAAAATATTGTATAAGTATTGCAGGTGAGCACATCCCAACATGAAAAATACATGTGTGTGCTATTATGTAGGATAATTCACTGTTGTCAACACTGCTTACATTAGACAAATTATGTGCTGTGAATAAAAACATATATAAAGTAACTAAACATGATATATATTTAATTTGTCCCTTATTGGTGTTGATATATTGAGGAACATTTAAGTTGGATTAAAAGTGAGTTAATGTCACAGGTCGAGGGGAGGAACGCTCGGGTGACCAACCACCCCCCCTCTAACCGAGTCACCACCGTGAGGAGCCGACACCACAGGCACACAACAGAGGACCACAGAGACAGAGATAAGTTTCAAAGGAGTAACAATCTTTATTGAACCAAGGGTTTCTCACGGTTTAAAATACTCTCATGAATGCATGATAATGGAGCAGGGGGTTGCAGCTTACTTCTCAGGTAAGGATTCTTCACAGTACAGGGTACTCTCGTTGGTGCACAGTAATGAAGCAGTGGATTAAAAGCTTACTTTTCCCCCAGCGGTGCTGCAGACTTCCAGACTCATACAGCAAGTATGGCAGGTAAGGATTCTTCACAGTACAGGGTACTCTCGTTAGTGCACGGTAGTGAAGCCGTGGATTAAAAGCTTACTTCTCCCCCAGCGGTGCTGCAGACTTCCAGACTATGGCAGGTAAGGATTCTTCACAGTACAGGGTATTCTCGTTGGTGCACGGTAATGAAGCAGTGGATTAAAAGCTTACTCTTCCCCAGCGGTGCTGCAGACTTCCAGACTATGGCAGGTAAGGATTCTTCATAGTACAGGGTACTCTCTCTCTCTCTTCAGTTCACAGTAGGGCGACAGTGGGTTAAACGATTACTTTATCAGCATTGCTGTATACTTCTGGGCTCAAACAGTAAGTAGAACAGGTGAGGACATTCACAGTACACAGTACTCTCTCTTCAGTTCACAATAGGGAGACAGTGAGTCATAATGTTACTTTACCAGCGATGCTGTGTGCTTCTGGGCTCAAACAGCAAGTAGAACAGCTGGGGATCTTCACAGTACAAAGTACTCTCTCCTCAGTTCACAGTAGGGCGACAGTGGGTTAGACAATTACTTTACCAGCGATGCTGTGTGCTTCTGGGCTCAAACAGTGGATAGAACACGTGAGGACATTCACAGTACACAGTACTCTCTCTTCAGTTCACAATAGGGAGACAGTGAGTCATAAGATTACTTTACCAGTGGTGCTGTATGCTTCTGGACTCAAACAGCAAGTAGAACAGGTGAGGATCTTCACAGTACAAAGTACTCTCTCTTCAGTTCACTGTATCACTCTGGCTTCTGACGGGGGCAGATATAATAACTTTCCACGAACGTGTAAGCATTGATGAGGGCACTTCTCAACAAAGACACAGCACACTTGTGTTCACTTCAATTCCACAGCAATAAATCAATGTGTATCAATAAGGCAAAAGCACTGCAATTCACTCACACGGTAGGGCTGATCAGAGGCCTCGCTCTGTTTGTTGTGCTCACTTTACATGGGGTTTCACTTTCAATTCCTCCTCCACACACTCTGAAACACATAGCTCCTCCAACAGTCAGATCCACACTCACTGTATCCTCTTCAAGCGGTTTAAATGTTCATAAGTTAAAATCAGTTCACTTATCTTTGCTCTTTCCTTTCCCAGCACAGATCCAGTCGATAGCTCAGCCCAGCAGGCTTCCTACAAACAATCACTCTGATCCAGCAAGCTTAAATGGGCGTCTCTCCCTTTCCCCTGTCCCTTCCCTGTCAGTGGGTCCTCCATCTGAGCCTCCTCCATCTGTGTCCTCCCGTCTGTGTCTCCCCCGTCTGAGCCCTTTTCTCCCTCCTGTCTGTCTCCTTTTATCTTGTTTATCTTGACTCGTCAAACAGGAAACCTGTGTGAGTGCCGCTCCTCTCTCTCTCGCACCTGCAGGGCATTAGCGCTAATCAGTGCGGGCATGGTTCCATCACGCCCGGAACTGCAGTGGTGTGTTGCACACAATCCGTTCCCCTAGGGAACTTGCGACTCTGAGGAGGGTTCCGATCGCCAAGCGATTTTGTCACCCGTGACATCCCCCCTTGCCAATCGGTTCTAGTCCCTAGAACCGACGTTCCTCAATTCCATTTGCCATATCTCTCCAGTGGCTGTCCTTGGGTATCCCACTGAGGTCGTCGGGGTGGCGAGGGCGGAGCCGCTCTGGCTTCAACTTCGGGGTCCCTCGGGACCACAGCCCACCCTACCATGGGTACCTCTTCGTCCGCCATCGCGTACCTGTGGCCGCTACAACTCACGGTGTGTACCCTGCCGACTACGCCACTTTCGATGTCACAGGTCGAGGGGAGGAACGCTCGGGTGACCAACCACCCCCCCTCTAACCGAGTCACCACCGTGAGGAGCCGAAACCACAGGCACACAACAGAGGACCACAGAGACAGAGATAAGTTTCAAAGGAGTAACAATCTTTATTGAACCAAGGGTTTCTCACGGTTTAAAATACTCTCATGAATGCATGATAATGGAGCAGGGGGTTGCAGCTTACTTCTCAGGTAAGGATTCTTCACAGTACAGGGTACTCTCGTTGGTGCACAGTAATGAAGCAGTGGATTAAAAGCTTACTTTTCCCCCAGCGGTGCTGCAGACTTCCAGACTCATACAGCAAGTATGGCAGGTAAGGATTCTTCACAGTACAGGGTACTCTCGTTAGTGCACGGTAGTGAAGCCGTGGATTAAAAGCTTACTTCTCCCCCAGCGGTGCTGCAGACTTCCAGACTATGGCAGGTAAGGATTCTTCACAGTACAGGGTATTCTCGTTGGTGCACGGTAATGAAGCAGTGGATTAAAAGCTTACTCTTCCCCCAGCGGTGCTGCAGACTTCCAGACTATGGCAGGTAAGGATTCTTCATAGTACAGGGTACTCTCTCTCTCTCTTCAGTTCACAGTAGGGCGACAGTGGGTTAAACGATTACTTTATCAGCATTGCTGTATACTTCTGGGCTCAAACAGTAAGTAGAACAGGTGAGGACATTCACAGTACACAGTACTCTCTCTTCAGTTCACAATAGGGAGACAGTGAGTCATAATGTTACTTTACCAGCGATGCTGTGTGCTTCTGGGCTCAAACAGCAAGTAGAACAGCTGGGGATCTTCACAGTACAAAGTACTCTCTCCTCAGTTCACAGTAGGGCGACAGTGGGTTAGACAATTACTTTACCAGCGATGCTGTGTGCTTCTGGGCTCAAACAGTGGATAGAACACGTGAGGACATTCACAGTACACAGTACTCTCTCTTCAGTTCACAATAGGGAGACAGTGAGTCATAAGATTACTTTACCAGTGGTGCTGTATGCTTCTGGACTCAAACAGCAAGTAGAACAGGTGAGGATCTTCACAGTACAAAGTACTCTCTCTTCAGTTCACTGTATCACTCTGGGCTTTTGACGGGGGCAGATATAATAACTTTCCACGAACGTGTAAGCATTGATGAGGGCCACTTCTCAACAAAGACACAGCACACTTGTGTTCACTTCAATTCCACAGCAATAAATCAATGTGTATCAATAAGGCAAAAGCACTGCAATTCACTCACACGGTAGGGCTGATCAGAGGCCTCGCTCTGTTTGTTGTGCTCACTTTACATGGGGTTTCACTTTCAATTCCTCCTCCACACACTCTGAAACACATAGCTCCTCCAACAGTCAGATCCACACTCACTGTATCCTCTTCAAGCGGTTTAAATGTTCATAAGTTAAAATCAGTTCACTTATCTTTGCTCTTTCCTTTCCCAGCACAGATCCAGTCGATAGCTCAGCCCAGCAGGCTTCCTACAAACAATCACTCTGATCCAGCAAGCTTAAATGGGCGTCTCTCCCTTTCCCCTGTCCCTTCCCTGTCAGTGGGTCCTCCATCTGAGCCTCCTCCATCTGTGTCCTCCCCGTCTGTGTCTCCCCCGTCTGAGCCCTTTTCTCCCTCCTGTCTGTCTCCTTTTATCTTGTTTATCTTGACTCGTCAAACAGGAAACCTGTGTGAGTGCCGCTCCTCTCTCTCTCGCACCTGCAGGGCATTAGCGCTAATCAGTGCGGGCATGGTTCCATCACGCCCGGAACTGCAGTGGTGTGTTGCACACAATCCGTTCCCCTAGGGAACTTGCGACTCTGAGGAGGGTTCCGATCGCCAAGCGATTTTGTCACCCGTGACATCCCCCCTTGCCAATCGGTTCTAGTCCCTAGAACCGACGTTCCTCAATTCCATTTGCCATATCTCTCCAGTGGCTGTCCTTGGGTATCCCACTGAGGTCGTCGGGGTGGCGAGGGCGGAGCCGCTCTGGCTTCAACTTCGGGGTCCCTCGGGACCACAGCCCACCCTACCATGGGTACCTCTTCGTCCGCCATCGCGTACCTGTGGCCGCTACAACTCACGGTGTGTACCCTGCCGACTACGCCACTTTCGATGTCACAGGTCGAGGGGAGGAACGCTCGGGTGACCAACCACCCCCCCTCTAACCGAGTCACCACCGTGAGGAGCCGACACCACAGGCACACAACAGAGGACCACAGAGACAGAGATAAGTTTCAAAGGAGTAACAATCTTTATTGAACCAAGGGTTTCTCACGGTTTAAAATACTCTCATGAATGCATGATAATGGAGCAGGGGGTTGCAGCTTACTTCTCAGGTAAGGATTCTTCACAGTACAGGGTACTCTCGTTGGTGCACAGTAATGAAGCAGTGGATTAAAAGCTTACTTTTCCCCCAGCGGTGCTGCAGACTTCCAGACTCATACAGCAAGTATGGCAGGTAAGGATTCTTCACAGTACAGGGTACTCTCGTTAGTGCACGGTAGTGAAGCCGTGGATTAAAAGCTTACTTCTCCCCCAGCGGTGCTGCAGACTTCCAGACTATGGCAGGTAAGGATTCTTCACAGTACAGGGTATTCTCGTTGGTGCACGGTAATGAAGCAGTGGATTAAAAGCTTACTCTTCCCCCAGCGGTGCTGCAGACTTCCAGACTATGGCAGGTAAGGATTCTTCATAGTACAGGGTACTCTCTCTCTCTCTTCAGTTCACAGTAGGGCGACAGTGGGTTAAACGATTACTTTATCAGCATTGCTGTATACTTCTGGGCTCAAACAGTAAGTAGAACAGGTGAGGACATTCACAGTACACAGTACTCTCTCTTCAGTTCACAATAGGGAGACAGTGAGTCATAATGTTACTTTACCAGCGATGCTGTGTGCTTCTGGGCTCAAACAGCAAGTAGAACAGCTGGGGATCTTCACAGTACAAAGTACTCTCTCCTCAGTTCACAGTAGGGCGACAGTGGGTTAGACAATTACTTTACCAGCGATGCTGTGTGCTTCTGGGCTCAAACAGTGGATAGAACACGTGAGGACATTCACAGTACACAGTACTCTCTCTTCAGTTCACAATAGGGAGACAGTGAGTCATAAGATTACTTTACCAGTGGTGCTGTATGCTTCTGGACTCAAACAGCAAGTAGAACAGGTGAGGATCTTCACAGTACAAAGTACTCTCTCTTCAGTTCACTGTATCACTCTGGGCTTCTGACGGGGGCAGATATAATAACTTTCCACGAACGTGTAAGCATTGATGAGGGCCACTTCTCAACAAAGACACAGCACACTTGTGTTCACTTCAATTCCACAGCAATAAATCAATGTGTATCAATAAGGCAAAAGCACTGCAATTCACTCACACGGTAGGGCTGATCAGAGGCCTCGCTCTGTTTGTTGTGCTCACTTTACATGGGGTTTCACTTTCAATTCCTCCTCCACACACTCTGAAACACATAGCTCCTCCAACAGTCAGATCCACACTCACTGTATCCTCTTCAAGCGGTTTAAATGTTCATAAGTTAAAATCAGTTCACTTATCTTTGCTCTTTCCTTTCCCAGCACAGATCCAGTCGATAGCTCAGCCCAGCAGGCTTCCTACAAACAATCACTCTGATCCAGCAAGCTTAAATGGGCGTCTCTCCCTTTCCCCTGTCCCTTCCCTGTCAGTGGGTCCTCCATCTGAGCCTCCTCCATCTGTGTCCTCCCCGTCTGTGTCTCCCCCGTCTGAGCCCTTTTCTCCCTCCTGTCTGTCTCCTTTTATCTTGTTTATCTTGACTCGTCAAACAGGAAACCTGTGTGAGTGCCGCTCCTCTCTCTCTCGCACCTGCAGGGCATTAGCGCTAATCAGTGCGGGCATGGTTCCATCACGCCCGGAACTGCAGTGGTGTGTTGCACACAATCCGTTCCCCTAGGGAACTTGCGACTCTGAGGAGGGTTCCGATCGCCAAGCGATTTTGTCACCCGTGACATCAACACATCAACCTCAACATGTAAATGCAGTGTTGAGCTCGTAATGTGAATCTTGTCTGTATGTTACAGGGACAGGAGAACACGCGTGTGTTTATCCGGTGGAGAGAGGCTCATGATGCTGAATGCTGTCATCAAAGAATGGGAACCGCTGTGTTGAGTCGGCAGTAGGGTTTGGGGTTCAGTGCCTGTAAATACATGCTTGTAGTTTGAATAAAGCTGTTTCATGTGTTGACTTGTATATGCATTTGTTTATTGTGATGGTTACTTTTATTTACTTTTATTTGTTCTTTTACTCATTTATTCATGTTTCTTATTGTTGTCAGTATATAAAATGTAATTAATTTATGCATTAATTCATCGATTGACTGACAATTGAGATGTTTCACTGCATTTAGCAATATAAATGAATTCATGCATTACTGTCATATTACAAAACAAATGACATTTTGCTTGTTTTATTAAATTATATTTTTAGTATATAAAAAGTTATAAAAGTATTGGTCAGCATTTAATATTATTATTTTGTTTAAGTTTTGGGGTGGGCTAACAATGAAATTCATTCTGAGGTAATATTAATTTTTAAGCAGTGATACTTACATTTCGGGTATAAAATGAACAGTTTTCTCCAAAAGAGATCTTCAAGCAGCTGCCCGTCTCCTTTGTGCAGACATTACAAGCGCTGTTCTAGGTTGTGCTGTCAAGTTACTGATGTTATGAAGTGTTAGAGCACCTGTCGCTCATATAATTTAAACTTATTAATATGCAAGATCATGGAAAGATACTATAGTTTATGTAACAATCATAGTGACAAAACAGAAAATATAAAGATCATTGGTTTGTGTACATCATAATATGACATAAAATTATATTTATACACAGGAAATAAGAACAATAAAAAGGCTAAATATCTTCATTATAGTTCTTCATAATACATAAAAAAAGTTGTTGTTATATCTGAGGGATGAAACGAGGTAAATTCATGAAGAAAAAGAGGAAAACTTAAAGGAGAAACTTTTTGGGTATAAAATAAAGAAATTAACAACATAATCAAGAGATATGATTTTGGGTTTCTTAATAAAAAAAAAGTATCGTTAGAATAACACTGTTGGTCAGTAGGGTTTAAAATATAACAACTTAAATCAACCCTAAATGTATTCACAAAATAAATAGGCAGCTGTTTCTTCAACAATACCACAACAAAATGAGCAAGTTTCATCAATATCAAGATATTTATAGGTAGATTAATTAAACGTATCGTTCATATTTTTTTTAATTGCATGAAGGTGTTGCGCTTGTGATAACGCGTAGTAGGTCACATGATAACGTCAACATGGCAGATGTCCGGTTCGCATTCATACTCAACGAGATTTGGCTATAAAGTACCTACTCTTTTAGCGCTCGATGAGTAAGTACTTATTGAAATTAAGTACCTACTCATTGAGTATGCGGTTTGGAACGCAGCCTGTGTGGCTTCCCCAAGTCCTAATTCCCTGACGCTATTCACCTGTGACTTCTTCTTATAGTCTCCGCAATACTGTGATTCCCTGCCTATGCCCCCTGGTGTCCAAGTGTAAGAGCGTCACCCCTATATGACTATTACTAACAAAACACACACGTCAAAATTGGCTACAACACACCGGCCCCTAATTGTTACTCTATAATAACATAACAATTAAACACCATACAAACAATTGGAGCCAATAAAACCTCCTTCATGCACATGTGTGCTTTCAGTTCATAATGTCCATATATACAATACATATGTCCAATACATCAGTCTTTATCCAGCTTCCCGCAGAAGACAAATCTTTGTGACTGGTCTCTCCAGAATGTTGTATTTGGTCTGGATTTTAACAGACCGCACAAGTCCTTGTGAGTCAGGAAATGTCTGCAGTACCTTCCCTAACAACCAGGATCCGCGAGGAGCAGTAGAGTCTGCTACAATGACTATGTCTCCAATGATGAAACTTCTCTTGTCCTTGGACCACCGTTGTCGTTCCTGTAACAGAGGTAAGTACTCCCGGATCCATCTGTCTTGATCCGATAAAAACTGAACTTGCCTCCACCGTCGTTTCGTGTACAAGTCACTCTTCTCGAAAAGCCCAGGTGGAAGTGCAGGTTTGCCTTTCAACAGAAAGATATGATTTGGGGTCAAGGGTTCCAGATCGTTTGGATCATCTGATACTCTGGTGATGGGACGGTCATTTAATATGGCTTCCACCTCACAGTTTGTAACCCCTCATCATCCACACTTTGCTGATGAAGGACTGAGTTCAGCACCTGTCTGACCATGCGAATGATTCGTTCCCATGTTCCGCCATGATGTGATGCAGCAGGAGTGTTGAAGCTCCATTTCACTCCTGACTGAAGTAATACCTTTTGAATTTTTTGGTGATTGACAGCAGCCAGAGCCTCTCTCAGTTCACGTTCTGTTCCTACGAAGTTAGTCCCATTGTCTGATCTGATGTGCGATACCTGGCCTCTTCTGGATATAAATCTGCGCAGTGCATTAATGCAAGAACTGGTATCTAAGGAATATGCCATTTCCAAATGCACTGCCCTGCTGGCCATACAGGTGAAGATAACACCATAACGTTTTATGAAGCTGCGGCCTCTCTTCACTTCGAAAGGCCCGAAGTAATCAACACCCACATTAGTGAATGGTGGGAGGTCAGGTTGAAGTCTGTCTTTCGGCAAATCTGCCGAAAGACAGACTTCTTTTGCTGGGTGACATCTTTTGTTCACCCAGCTTTCCTCTAAAACGTCTACAAATGACGCAGGATGAGAGAATCTTTCTAGCAGCAGCATTTGCGCTGGTGATCCAATACCGCTGACGAAGTCTAGAAAGCAGGTGATTTCTTCCACAATGTCCTAACTGCTCATGAATGTGGCGAAGAATGAGAGTGGAGATATGTTGGTCTTTAGCCAAAATGACTGGATGTTTCATGCCCTCAGGCATTGCTGCTTTACTGAGCCTTCCACCCACTCTCAAGAGCCCGTTTTCGAACATTGGATCAAGTTTATAAATATGGCTGCTTTTCTTTACTCCAGATGTTCCCCCTTTCAAAACCGCTATTTCATCATTAAACTTGTCTAGTTGACAGTATTGAATGATAGCACTTTCAGCAGTGTCGAGATCTTCAGGTGACATGGTTTGACCAGTCAGTGTGGTTCTGAATCGTTGCATCTCCTTTTCCACTTTGCTCTTTAGTTGACTTATGTCGAGTCCAATGCAAGACACAGAAGCTTGTATTTCTTTTCTCTTCCGACTCAACAGCAGCAACATCTTTTTCACTTGTAGAAAGCAAGCAACTGTGGTTTTTAACCTTTTCCATGAAGAGAAATAAGTTATCAACTGGTTTGTTGCATTCTGTGTATCTGTGTTTGTTACATTTAGGACATCTTTAATGACTACAGCATTTACTGTAGCCTCTCCTTTGACCTCTGGGTCATCACTGCTGATGGAAACAGAATCTACAATGTTAACAGGCCATTCCCCTTCATTCTTAAAAAAAAGGAAATCTGGGCCGTTAATCCATCTGCTGCTTGTGAGAAGGTACTCAATTTTCACCCCACGTGAAGCCTCATCAGCAGGATTCTGCTTTGTATCAACGTACCTCCATTGTGAGACAGCAGTGGCTTCTCTTATTGTGGAGATCCTATTGGCCACAAAGGTGTGAAAACGCTTTGTTTCATTCCTAATGTACTTTAGCACAGTTGTGCTGTCACTTCAAAAGGTTGAATTTTCCAACTCTAGCTGCAGTTCTGTTTTCAACATCCTATCAACTCGAACTGCAAGCACAGCAGCGGTTAGTTCCATCCTTGGGATTGTCACTTTCTTTAATGGAGCAACTCTTGCTTTTCCTAGAATGAATGCAAGATGAATCTTCTTCTGGTCATTCTGCAGCCTCAGGTATGATACTGTACCATAACCATCCTCGCTGGCATCAGAGAAATGATGTAGTTGAGCATTTGTGAGCTGTCCAAAATCTTTGGGCTTGATGCATCTTGGTATGCTAAATGTGCTAAGCTTTCTTAGATCTTCTAGCCACCTCACCCATTGTATTTGGTAGTTTGGGGAAATGGGATCATCCCAACCACAGCTCAACCTACAAAGATTTTGCAGCATCAACTTGGCAAGTAAGGAAAAGGGAGCTAAATATCCAATGGGATCGTAAACTGAGCTTATTACAGACAAGATACCTCGTCTTGTCAGTGGTCTTTCCTGAACTGCCATTTTGAACCTGAAGGTGTCCGTTTCTGCACACCATTGCAGTCCAAGTGTTCTCTCGACAGGAAGATTGTCTCTGTCAAGATCCAATTGTTTCACTTCCTTAGCTCTTTTTTCCACATCAATAGATTCCAACACTGACCTGCTGTTGCTAATCCATTTCACCAACTGAAAACCCCCCAACTGGCATACAGTTGTCAGGTGTCTCACCAGGGCCATAGCCTCTGCCTCTGAAGGTAGGGACTTCAAGCAGTCATCCACATAGAAATTGTGCTTGATTGTGTCCGTCACGTGTACTGGAAACTTTGCCCTGTTGTCCTCAGCAGTTTTTCTTAGGGCGAAAGTAGCGCAGCTGGGCGATGATATTGCACCGAATAGATGAACAGTCATTCTATATTCAGTGAGATGTTGTGTTAGTTCACCAGTTGGCCACCACAGGAAGCGAAGGAAATCTACATCCTGTTTTGTCACTTTAACTTGATGATACATCGCCTGGATATCAGCCATCACTGCTACAACTTCTTGACGAAACCTTGTCAGAACTCCAAGCCATGAATTCGTCAAATCAGGTCCCTGAAGTAGCTGACTATTGAGCGACATCCCCTTGAAGCTTGCACCGCAGTCAAATACTACCCTCAAGGTTCCCTTTTTTGGATGGTACACGCCATGATGCGGGATATACCAGACTTTACCTTCTTTTCCTTTCAGCTGATTTTCTGGCACCTTTTCTGCATATCCCTTATTTATGACATCACTGAGAAAGTGAGTGTATTCTTCTTTAAAGGTAGCATTTTTCTTAAATTTCCTTTTCAAACAGAGAGCTCTTTGTTCAGCTACCTGACGGTTGTTAAGCATGGTAACATTTTCTTCCCTGAAAGGTAATCTCACGCAGTAATGACCGTTGCAGAGTTCAGCTGAACTGTTCATGATTTCCATAAACTTGAGATCTTCTCTGGACATTTCTGGCTTTTCCTCTGTTGATTTCTCATTAAAGTCATGGTTGTATTGCTTCACCAACAATTCCTCTATGTTAGCAATAGATATTCGGTTGACTGTAATGACAGGATCGCTGCTCCTAGTTTCGTTGCCTCCTCTCAGTGGTCCGTTGATAACCCACCCCAATAGGGTTCTGACAGCATAGGGTCCTCCATCCTTGCTGTTTACCACTTCCCATGGTTCCATTACTCTTGAAACGTTAGTTCCAATCAACAGCTCCACGTCAGCATTGATGACAGGAATTTCCACTGACTGTAAATGTGGCCAGGCCCTTAACTCTTCTTGTCGTGGAATGTTATCATGAGTCACAGGCATCTCATATTGAGTAAATACATCAGGTAATTCAAAGAAAGTGTTACTATTAAATGCAGATACCTCCAGTCCTGAGATAACATAACTATCGACAAACCTTTCTTGGCTCATGGTTTTCAACAGGATCTTGGCATTCTTTCCTCTCACTTTTAGTTCCCTCATGAGTCGCTCAGAGCAGAAAGTGGCTGTACTGCCGGGATCTAAAAATGCATACGTTTTTAGTATCTTACTGCCTTTTGCAGCCTTGATTTGTACAGGCACAATTGGCAAAACACAGTCTTGAGCCCCGGCCCCTATATGGCCACAAGTCTTAGGAGAAACTGCATAACTCTTTTCTTGGTGTGTGTTCTCTGATTTAATTTCCTTTTCCTTTGAATGGATGTGGAGGCAGGTAGGATGTTTCAGGTTACACAACTTGCAAGACAGACGTCTATGACAATCTTTGCTCATATGTCCAACAGTCAAACACCCAAAACAAACACCTTTCACCTTTAGAAAGTCAATTTTCTCTCGGTGCAGCTTCTTCTCCATTCTGGGGCACAACTCCAATCTGTGACCCTCCTCACACAGCAGACACGACACCTTAGTTGATTTATCAGTTACATTGTTCTCTTTTTGCACTTGACATGTGTTTCCAGTATTGACAGCTTCCACTGAAGTGGCAAAACTGCTTCCCCTTCCCTTGAAGCGAACCTGTGAGACTTTGTCCAATAGGGGTGCACGATTCAGAAAATGTCACGATTCGATTCGATACCGATTTTTTGTCTCGAGATTCGATTCAAAATCGATTTTCGATTCAAAAACGATTCTCGATTCAAAAAACGATTCGCAGGTCTATATAAATGTAGTTTACTTTTTCCTATGTGATTGATTGCAGTAGACATAATTTAAAAGAAAAGTTTGATATTACTTTATATATGTCTTCATACAAAAATAAAAACTTTTGCAACTAAAAAATGCGAAGTGCCAAGCTTTGGCCAGCTTTTAAATACATTTAATTCAAGTTTAAAATAAAGCTTAAATAAAAAGCTTTTACATTTAGCTTTAAAGTGCTGTAGTCAGATCAAACAAACAATTATGCTAAATGTGGTTTAAGGAGTAGGCCTACTTCAGCTACCAGGTTGACTGTTGAAATGTGAACTCGACTGGGCACATTGAACTTCCTAAAAATATAGGCTATACTAATTTCATAGAACCCTTGCGAAAATATTTTAAATAGATTTAAAAAAGCCACCGCTACTGGTAACATCTATGGTTAGATTGATTTGTTTAGATCCAGTGAAGTCGTTCATAGGCGCGTAATTTGCGGGTATCTCCAGTTAACTAGGAGAGCATTCATTTAGTTCGCTATTAAATAAGAGACCTGTTGTTTTTGAAATCAAGCTGAGCGCTTGTGTCCGCTGCGATCAGTGTCATGGATAAACAGTGTTCTCTGTGGCTCGCACAGTCTTCTCTCGGACACGCGCTTCAATCTATCGCCGTTGTGGAGACTCGGAGAATAAAATGCACACAAACGTGATGAACATATTCGGTTTTGATGAGAGAGAGAAAAAACTATACGAGTGCGGTTTAGAACCCGTAACCTCTGACACGCTTGGCAAAAGATCTACAGAACTCAAACATAAGATCTGCGGATCGATGCATTTATTTACGGGTTGAGCAGAGTGGCTGCACAGTTTGACCAGCGGGCGGCAAGAACTTGCAATAACTATTTATGATTATCAGATCGGCCCTCGCAGCCTCGAAACCATAGAAACACTACCGGACCACCGGTAAAAGTCCCGACTCACCCGATTGCCACTCCGCCCCTGCACGCCATTAAAAAATACAGCCTATATATATGAATCGATTTTTGGAATTCTATGAATCGATTCTGAATCTGTAAAGATTGAATCGCGATTCAAATGTGAATCGATTTTTTTGCACACCCCTAATGTCCAACGTTATATTTTGGTGGCAAGATGGATGTGTCCTGAATGTTTCCAAAGAGTGGATCAGAGGAAATGGATACTTGCCTCTCCACAAAGCTGACAATGTCACTGAAACCTGCTTGACGACAGTGCTTCTCCTGCAACTCATAAGCAGTGTTTCTCCACCTTTCCCTCAGTTTATACGGGAGCTTCATGACTATAGCACGCATATTGGATGGCATATTCATCTCTGTCATGTAACCAATGTCCTCCATTGCGTTACAACAAACCCGTAGAAACAAAACAAAGGCTTGCAAGCCCTTGACATCTTCTGCTTTCAATGGTGACCATCCCAGAGCTTTCTCCATATAAGCTGTGGCTATACTTTGTTCATTTCCAAAACGTTGCTCTTAGCTCTTTGATACCCCCTTTCAGGTGGCATGTGTTGACAGCTCTTGACCAGCTCCTTAGGTTGTCCTTTGGTGTACTGCTCTAAAAAGTACAAACAATCTATACTGCTAGCAGTCTTTCTTTCCACTCCATTTTCAAAAGCTCTTATGAATGTGCTATACTCAAGAGGGTCTCCATCAAAGGTTGGTATATCCCTTGGGGGTAATGATAGTGAAGACTGCTGCTGCACTAGTAAGGCAGTTATGTCGTTTTGCCTCTGCATAATAGTAAGAAGATTTTGACTTTCTTGTTCCACATTGTTTTGCACTAAAACATCTCGCTGTATGGACTCCTGTGTGGAAACCATAGCCGTTTCCTGGGTGTGATATGTGGTGTTATTAGTTTGCTGAGATTTTGGAGGCATGCTTGTTTTGTAATGCAAAGCATGCTCTTTTGTTCCATCTTGGTGTAAACTGGTGTCCTTACGTCGTGCCCCCATTGACATCATGGCTTTGCTGCTGGCTTTTGGTAGATGATTGAACTGATAGCTTGAATCCTTAGGACATGTCTCCATTGACACAGTGGTTTTGCTGACTCCTTTTGGTGGATGATTGAACTGATGACTTGAATCCTTAGGACATGTCTCCATTGACAAGGTGGTTTTGCTGACTCCTTTTGGTGGATGATTGAACTGATGACTTGAACTTTGTGGAACAAATTCCATAGCAGAGGATCTGAGAGAGGACTTGTATTTTGACCCTTTCAGATATGAATTCATTCCATCAGAATGTGCACTGGGCTTTGCACATCAGAACCGTTGTACTTAAGCACCTTAACCTTTGCTGTATGAGCAGCAATTTGACTCTGCAATTCAAGCATCTCCTTCTTTTGTCTAATTTGTTCCTCCTGTACCTCCAGTTCATGCTTTTCTTTTAAGGTAGCTGCCATAGCAAGAAGAGCGGCCCTCTCAGCCTCTGCTTTGAGGTATGCAGAGGAGGTTGATGACTTTAAAGACCTGTGGCTGGAGCATGAATCTGATCTGCACCTTTTACCACCAACATTAGAAACACTGTCATTTGGACCAATATCATCAGTAATCACAGTCATATGTTGGGCGATATTGTCACCATCATCATCACCATTATCATCATCATTGCATTGCTCCTTATTGTCGGGCAACCACTCTTTAATCCTTCTAATTATTTCTGTATTGCTGTTCATTTGGGTTTCAAACCATTTATTTTGTTTTGACATTTCCTCCTTTGGTAGCAATGATTTCAATGATTCATGCAACTTTGTTGTTTCCACAACCATTTTTGGAAAAGTATCATATATGATCTGCACCTCGGACACCTTTTCTTTTGAAAGCATCAGTTGCTCAACTTCCTTTCTTAGTTTGTAAAGTTTCTTTATCCTAAGGTTCCTTTCCTTTTGATGTGATAATATTTTTTCTTCTAAAGCTTTAACCGTGAGTTTAACTGGTCTTTTACCAAGTTCATTCTCCTTTTCACCTTGATTGACAGGTGCATTCAAATCCACATTACTCATTTTGATAATGATTTAGACAAGCTGCCAAAAGGTTTATTTTTGAATTGAAGCAGGATTTCCCTATATCCTGATTGTGAGAAGTTCTTTCTTCCACACAGCTTATAACAATTCAAAAACAGTCCTACCGTTACTCTTCCGTGTTGTTTGTTTAGCCCACTTTCATTTATCAGCGTCCAATTTCTCCTGTTGGCGTTCGCTGATTGGAATCAGCTGGAGCTGTACAACATCCGTCGGATCCATCCATTAAAGTGTAGTTTTTCAACTTTTGTAGTGGCTGGCAATCGTATCAAAAAATAAAGCCACTTGAGGGAATGTGAAATCATCTCCAACTCGTTTGAGTGCAATGAACCAGGTCTGCCATGGCATGCGGTTAACACTTTAGTTTATTAATAACATTACTTAAAAACACATTACTGCTTGCATTTCTGATGTAAGTTGAGCTCGTATATGCAAAACAGTAAACACCATGCTAACAACAGGACATGACAAACTCCATCAAGCCAATCCACACATGCACGCAAGCACGGTTGAAAAACTGTGTGGCTTCCCCAAGTCTTCTTCTTCTTCTTCTTCTTCTATGGATTTATTGGCGGGTTGCATACCAACTTTATGGTGCATACCGCCACCACCTGTGCTGGAGTGTGAAGTGATTTCAGTCTAGAAGTATGTTAAAAGATGACTATATTCTAGTCCTAAGACCACTATTCTTTATGAATTTTAAAACTGACCTTACAATTTCCCTGGATTCTTGTTTTGTGTTCAATATGTTATTGATTGTAAATTCTTTGCATCCCATTTCCTTTAGTTCACTTATTAAATCCTTTCTTTCCAGTTCATACCTGGAACAAAATAACAACACATGTTCAACTGTTTCCTTTACTTGGCATATTTCGCATAAACCAGTACCATGTTTCCCTATAATATGAAGTGTTGAATTAAGTTTTGTATGTCCCATCCTTAGTCTTGTTAAAATAACCTGATCTTCTCTCTTTAAATGTTGTGTCAATGTACTTTGTCTTACAGTATTATGTAGATTATAAAAATGTCTTCCTGTTTTACATTCATTCCACTTTCTTTGCCATTTCTGGTTGCAGGCAGCTTTAATAATACTTTTCCCTTCCGTCCTGCTTAATGCAACTGTAATAGTAGGAATGTTCAATTTAAGTGATTCTTTAGCCATTCTATCAGCTCTTTCATTACCTGGAATATCTGCATGTGCTGGTACCCAAACAAATTGTATTATTGTTCCAGTTTTCCTTAATCGATACAACATATTCAGTATTTCTATATAGATGTCATATCTAACTGTTTGATATGTTTGAAGGCTTATAAGTGATGCCATTGAATCTGAACATATAACAACTCTATTTGGCATCACTTCTTCCACCCAACTAAGCGCCATCTGAATTGCCACCAATTCCGCTGTATACACAGAAGTCCCATCTGTTAATCTTCCATATTTCCCTATTTTAAATTCAGGAACATAAAATGCTGATCCAGTACGACCTATCTCTGGGTTTCTTGATCCATCTGTGTATACAGGAAGAAATGAGAAATAAACTGTTCTTAAATATTCAATTGTATAGCTCTTAATATCAAATTGTCCTTTTTTAACACTCTCACGAATTTGTAGATCAACTTCAGGTTGGGTAAACAACCAGGGGGATATTGGAGAAATGGTAGTCGTTGATGAAAATGATATATTATTTAGTGACATTTCTGTAGCCCATTCCTTTGCATTCCAAGCAAATCCTGTTCCTGTTAAATTTATAGTTTCCCAACTCCCCTCTATTATTGTATTTGTAAAATGATCCTGTTTATGCCCAAGTAAATTGATCCAATAAGCAACAGATAATTTTGGCGTCTTATTTCTAATGGGGGCTCTCCTGTTTCCACTTGCATTGCTGAGATTGGAGTTGTTCTAATTGCTCCAGTGATGCATCTCAAAGCTCGAGCCTGAATTAAGTCTAACCTTTTTAGCATACTAATTGATGCTGATCCATAAATAATGCATCCATAATCCAAAATGGATCGTAATAGAGCACAATATATATTGATTAAAGATTGTTTATCAGTCCCGCATTCTTGGCCTACTATACTCATTAGATTTAGTACTTTGCTGCATTTCTCTTCAATATATTTGATATGAATTTTCCAAGTCAATTTCGAGTCAAACCATAAACCTAAATATTTAAAATTTGTTACCCTTTCTAGTGGCTGTTTATATAAATAAAGTTTAATATTTTCTGAAATCCTCTTTTTAGTAAAAAACTTACAGCACGTTTTGGAAATAGAGAATCTAAATCCCCATTCCACTGACCATTTCTCAACATTCTCAATTGCTTCTTGTATTTTTTTCACTATATATTTAACATTTCTTCCCCTCTTCCAAATTGCTCCGTCATCTGCATATAATGCTGTTTTAATTCCTGGATGCATTCCTACATATATATCATTGATCATTATGTTAAATAATACAGGACTTATGGCACTTCCCTGTGGTGTTCCGTTTTCTACATTCACCATCTGAGATAATGAATTGCCTACCTTGCCTTGAATCGAACGTCCAAATAAGAAACTTAAAACCCAATTATAAAATCTTCCTTCAATTCCAATTCTTTGCAACTTTAAAAGCAGTCCTTCTCTCCACATCATATCATATGCCTTTTCAATGTCAAAGTATACTGCCACTAACACCTCTTTCATTGCTAAAGCCTTTTTAACATCCGTTTCTAATCTTATTAATGCGTCTAAAGTGGATCTACCTGGTCGAAAACCATACTGATAAGGAGCTGTTAATCCTTTGCTTTCTAACACGTATTGAAGTCGATTAACAATCATTTTTTCCATTACTTTACAAAGGTTAGACGTCAGAGCTATCGGCCTATAATTTCCAGCAATTGCTGAATCTTTCCCTGGTTTTTGAATAGGGATTACTATAGCTTGTTTCCATGATAACGGTAGTTGACCTTCCTTCCAAATTTTGTTAAAAAGATCTAATAATACTTTAAGTGTTACTTCATCCATCTGTTTAATCATATTATAACAAATTCTATCTTTTCCAGGGGCAGTATTTCTAACCCTCATTAATACTCTTTTAAGTTCCCACATATTAAAGGCAGCATCCAAAGCTGTTTGACTGTCAATTCTTTTTGTATAAATATCTTGATGTTGCTTTAAAATTTCTTCCCTCCTTATCCTATAATTTATTCCTATGTTATCTGAACTGTGAGCCTTTTGAAAGGTGGAAGCTAACATTTCCGCTTTTTCTTCTTCCGTCACTGCTGTTTTCCCTTCATCACCTATGACTGGAATATTCCGAGTTCTATAAACACCAACCATCTTTTTAAGGACACACCATACTTCTCCTAGTTGGGTTTCCCTTCCTATAGTGGAGCAGAATGATTGCCAATACTTCCTTTTTGCCTGCTTTATTATCTTCCTTGCCAGAACCCGTTTCCTCTGATATACAATTAAAGTTATGGGTATTAAGGTTTTCTTTAACTCTCTAAATGCTTTATTTCTATCTTTAACAGCTTTAGTGCACTCATCATTCCACCACGGAACAATTTTCAACCTGCCTTTACCTTCTGATTTAGGAATGGATTCTTCAGCTGCCTTTATAATAATTGCATTTAATCGTTCTGTACACAGGTCTATATCATCTTCTAAGCTAAAATTCTTAAATCAATCATTACAAAAACTGTTAAATTTATCCCAATCAGCCCTATCAAACCTCCATCTATTTTGCACTATTTTATTTTGCTGATAAATTTCCAATCCCACATTACATGTTATTGGAAAGTGATCACTTCCTAATGTTGATTGATCTTGAACTTCCCATTGACATTCCAAAGCTATAGCTCCAGAGACTATTGTTAGATCTATACAAGAAGTTGATGACTCCCTAATTAGGGCCCGAGCACTAACAGTGCGAGGACCCTATTGGAACTGTTAGGGTTATTATTTTTAGGGCCCGAGCACTAACAGTGCGAGGACCCTATTGAAACTGTTAGGGTTATTTTTTATTTTTAGGGCCCGAGCACTAACAGTGCGAGGACCCTATTGAAACTGTTAGGGTTATTAGGGCCGGAGCACTAACAGTGCGAGGACCCTATTGAAACTGTTAGGGTTATTTTTAGGGCCCGAGCACTAACAGTGCGAGGACCCTATTGAAACTGTTAGGGTTATTTTTAGGGCCCGAGCACTAACAGTGCGAGGACCCTATTGAAACTGTTAGGGTTATTTATTAGGCCCGAGCACTAACAGTGCGAGGACCCTATTGAAACTGTTAGGGTTATTAGGGCCCGAGCACTAACAGTGCGAGGACCCTATTGAAACTGTTAGGATTATTTATTTTTTTTTTTTTTTTTTTTTTTTTTTTCTGCAAAGTAAGTGCCATTTTCGGGGCCGCAACATGCTCAAAAACTCACCAAATTTGGCACGCATGTCAGAACTGGTGAAAAATTTCGTATTTTGTGGGTTTCGCAGATGGGCGGGGCAAAATGGCACGCTAGCGCCACCTAGAAAATTGGAAAAAATTAGCCCCTCGTCCACATTCAACCTACATGCACGAAATTTGGTAGGGACGTGTATCATATCAAGACGCACAAAAAAGCCTCAAGAACCCATACCCTAAACTCGACAGGAGGTCCGCCATTTTGAATTTGGCGGCCATTTTTGGACGATTTACAGACTCCGTACTTTAACGAACTCCTCCTAGGGATTTAGTCGGATCGACTTAAAATTTCTGCTGTGCCTTCTAAAGGCATTGACGATGTAAAGTTGTGCTATCTGCGCGTTTTCGTCGATGGGCGTGTCCGTGGCGTCGAAGATTCGCCATGAAACAGGAAGTTGTAGTAACTTGGCTGTAAATGCCCAGATCTGCACGAAATTTGACACATTTGACAAGAGTCCCGCCCTGAACAAATCTACATGCCGACATTCACCCACAGTCATAGCGCCACCTGCTGGCAACAGGAAGTGACCTTTAACGAAGCAGCCCCCGCCGCTTGTTTGACCGACATGTACGAAATTTCTGTGGTACATCTACCATGACCAGACGCACAAAAAAGCCTCAAGAACCCATACCCTAAACTCGACAGGAAGTCCGCCATTTTGAATTCGGCGACCGATTTGGGACGATTTACACACTCCGTACTTTAACGAACTCCTCCTAGGGATTTAGTCGGATCAACTTCAAATTTCTGTTGTACCTTCTAAAGGCATTGACGATGTAAAGTTGTGCTATCTGCGCGTTTTCGTCGATGGGCGTGTCCGTGGCGTCGATGATTCGCCATGAAACAGGAAGTTGTAGTAACTTGGCTGTAAATGCCCAGATCTACACGAAATTTAACACATTTGACAAGAGTCCCGCCCTGAACAAATCTACATGCCGACATTCACCCACATTCATAGCGCCACCTAGTGGCAAGAGGAAGTGACATTTAACGAAGCAGCCCCCGTCGCATGTTTGACCGACATGTACGAAATTTCTGTGGTACATCTACAATGTCCAGACGCACAGAAAAGTCTCTTGGAGCGATGCCCTAAACTCAACAGGAAGTCAGCCATTTCTAATTTTACCGCCATTTTTGGATGATTTACTCATTACGTACTTTAACTAACTCCTCCTAGGGCTTTAGTCGGATCGACATCACATTTCTGATGTGCCTTCTAAAGGCATTGACGATGTAAAGTTGTGCTATCTGTGCGTTTTCGTCGATGGGCGTGTCCGTGGCGTCGAAGATTCGCCATGAAACAGGAAGTTGTAGTAACTTGGCTGTAAATGCCCAGATCCGCACGAAATTTAACACGTTTGACAAGAGTCCCGCCCTGAACAAATCTACATGCCGACATTCACCCACAGTCATAGCGCCACCTCCTGGCAACAGGAAGTGACCTTTAACGAAGCAGCGTAGCAAATGCACATCCGCACTGGCTGAGCTGCAGAAAATGCAACACGGCTGTCTCAGATCCCGACGTGCTACAGGTGCGAGGGCCCGCCCATCGCTGCTTGCAGCTTTAATTAGGGCCCGAGCACTAACAGTGCGAGGTCCCTATTGAAACTGTTAGGATTATTTTTTTTTTTTTTTTTTTTTTTTTTTTTCTTTTTTCTGCAAAGTAAGTGCCATTTTCGGGGCCGCAACATGCTCAAAAACTCACCAAATTTGGCACGCATGTCAGGACTGGTGAAAAATTTCGTATTTTGTGGGTTTCACAGATGGGCGGGGACAAAATGGCACGCTAGCGCCACCTAGAAAATTGGAAAAAATTAGCCCCTTGTCCACGTTCAACCTACGTGCATGAAATTTGGTGGGGACGTGTATCATATCAAGACGCACAAAAAAGCCTCAAGAACCCATACCCTAAACTCGACAGGAGGTCCGCCATTTTGAATTTGGCGGCCATTTTTGGACGATTTACAGACTCCGTACTTTAACGAACTCCTCCTAGGGATTTAGTCGGATCGACTTAAAATTTCTGCTGTGCCTTCTAAAGGCATTGACGATGTAAAGTTGTGCTATCTGCGCGTTTTCGTCGATGGGCGTGTCCGTGGCGTCGAAGATTCGCCATGAAACAGGAAGTTGTAGTAACTTGGCTGTAAATGCCCAGATCTGCACGAAATTTTACACATTTGACAAGAGTCACGCCCTGAACAAATCTACATGCCGACATTCACCCACAGTCATAGCGCCACCTGCTGGCAACAGGAAGTGACCTTTAACGAAGCAGCCCCCGCCGCTTGTTTGACCGACATGTACGAAATTTCTGTGGTACATCTACCATGACCAGACGCACAAAAAAGCCTCAAGAACCCATACCCTAAACTCGACAGGAAGTCCACCATTTTGAATTTGGCGACCGATTTGGGACGATTTACACACTCCGTACTTTAACAACTCCTCCTAGGGATTTAGTCGGATCAACTTAAAATTTCTGCTGTACCTTCTAAAGGCATTGACGATGTAAAGTTGTGCTATCTGCGCGTTTTCGTCGATGGGCGTGTCCGTGGCGTCGATGATTCGCAATGAAACAGGAAGTTGTAGTAACTTGGCTGTAAATGCCCAGATCTTCACGAAATTTTACACATTTGACAAGAGTCGCGCCCTGAACAAATCTACATGCCGACATTCACCCACAGTCATAGCGCCACCTAGTGGCAACAGGAAGTGACTTTTAACGAAGCAGCCCCCGTCGCATGTTTGACCGACATGTACGAAATTTCTGTGGTACATCTACCATATCCAGACGCACAGAAAAGTCTCTTGGAGCGATACCCTAAACTCAACAGGAAGTCAGCCATTTCTAATTTTACCGCCATTTTTGGATGATTTACTCATTACGTACTTTAACTAACTCCTCCTAGGGCTTTAGTCGGATCGACTTCAAATTTCTGCTGTGCCTTCTAAAGGCATTGATGATGTAAAGTTGTGCTATCTGCGCGTTTTCGTCGATGGGCGTGTCCGTGGCGTCGATGATTCGCCATGAAACAGGAAGTTGTAGTAACTTGGCTGTAAATGCCCAGATCTGCACGAAATTTTACACATTTGACAAGAGTCCCGTCCTGAACAAATCTACATGCCGACATTCACCCACAGTCATAGCGCCACCTAGTGGCAACAGGAAGTGACCTTTAACGAAGCAGCCCCCGCCGCATGTTTGACCGACATGTACGAAATTTTTGTGGTACATCTACCATGTCCAGACGCACAGAAAAGTCTCTTGGAGCGATGCCCTAAACTCAACAGGAAAGTCGGCCATTTCTAATTTTACCGACATTTTTGGATGATTTACTCATTGGGTACTTTAACTAACTCCTCCTAGGGATTTAGTCGGATCGATTTCACATTTCTGCTGTGCCTTCTAAAGGCATTGACGATGTAAAGTTGTGCTATCTGCGCGTTTTCGTCGATGGGCGTGTCCGTGGCGTCAATGATTCGCCATGAAACAGGAAGTTGTAGTAACTTGGCTGTAAATGCCCAGATCTGCACGAAATTTTACACATTTGACAAGAGTCCCGCCCTGAACAAATCTACATGCAGACATTCACCCACAGTCATAGCGCCACCTGCTGGCAACAGGAAGTGACCTTTAACGAAGCAGAGCAAATGCACAGCGGCACTGGCTGAGCTGCAGAATATGCAATGCGGCTGCCTCACACCCCGACGTGCTACAGGTGCGAGGGCCCGCCCATCGCTGCTTGCAGCTTTAATTTATTTTATTTTTTTTTTCTGCAAAGTAAGTGCCATTTTCGGGGCCGCAACATGCTCAAAAACTCACCAAATTTGGCACGCATGTCAGGACTGGTGAAAAATTTCGTATTTTGTGGGTTTCGCAGATGGGCGGGGCAAAATGGCACGCTAGCGCCACCTAGAAAATTGGAAAAAATTAGCCCCTCGTCCACGTTCAACCTACATGCACGAAATTTGGTGGGGACGTGTATCATATCAAGACGCACAAAAAAGCCTCAAGAACCCATACCCTAAACTCGACAGGAGGTCCGCCATTTTGAATTTGGCGGCCATTTTTGGACGATTTACAGACTCCGTACTTTAACGAACTCCTCCTAGGGATTTAGTCGGATCGACTTAAAATTTCTGCTGTGCCTTCTAAAGGCATTGACGATGTAAAGTTGTGCTATCTGCGCGTTTTCGTCGATGGGCGTGTCCGTGGCGTCGAAGATTCGCCATGAAACAGGAAGTTGTAGTAACTTGGCTGTAAATGCCCAGATCTGCACGAAATTTTACACATTTGACAAGAGTCCCGCCCTGAACAAATCTACATGCCGACATTCACCCACAGTCATAGCGCCACCTGCTGGCAACAGGAAGTGACCTTTAACGAAGCAGCCCCCGCCGCTTGTTTGACCGACATGTACGAAATTTCTGTGGTACATCTACCATGACCAGACGCACAAAAAAGCCTCAAGAACCCATACCCTAAACTCGACAGGAAGTCCGCCATTTTGAATTCGGCGACCGATTTGGGACGATTTACACACTCCGTACTTTAACGAACTCCTCCTAGGGATTTAGTCGGATCAACTTCAAATTTCTGCTGTACCTTCTAAAGGCATTGACGATGTAAAGTTGTGCTATCTGCGCGTTTTCGTCGATGGGCGTGTCCGTGGCGTCGATGATTCGCCATGAAACAGGAAGTTGTAGTAACTTGGCTGTAAATGCCCAGATCTACACGAAATTTTACACATTTGACAAGAGTCCCGCCCTGAACAAATCTACATGCCGACATTCACCCACATTCATAGCGCCACCTAGTGGCAAGAGGAAGTGACATTTAACGAAGCAGCCCCCGTCGCATGTTTGACCGACATGTACGAAATTTCTGTGGTACATCTACCATGTCCAGACGCACAGAAAAGTCTCTTGGAGCGATGCCCTAAACTCAACAGGAAGTCAGCCATTTCTAATTTTACCGCCATTTTTGGATGATTTACTCATTACGTACTTTAACTAACTCCTCCTAGGGCTTTAGTCGGATCGCCTTCAAATTTCTGCTGTGCCTTCTAAAGGCATTGACGATGAAAAGTTGTGCTATCTGCGCGTTTTCGTCGATGGGCGTGTCCGTGGCGTCGATGATTCGCCATGAAACAGGAAGTTGTAGTAACTTGGCTGTAAATGCCCAGATCTGCACGAAATTTAACACATTTGACAAGAGTCCCGCCCTGATCAAATCTACATGCCGACATTCACCCACAGTCATAGCGCCACCTGCTGGCAACAGGAAGTGGCCTTTAACGAAGCAGTGTGGCAAATGCACAGCCGCACTGGCTGAGCTGCAGAAAATGAAACGCGGCCGCCTCACACCCCGACGTGCTACAGGTGCGAGGGCCCGCCCATCGCTGCTTGCAGCTTTAATTTTTTTTTTTTTCTGCAAAGTAAGTGCCATTTTCGGGGCCGCAACATGCTCAAAAACTCACCAAATTTGGCACGCATGTCAGGACTGGTGAAAAATTTCGTATTTTGTGGGTTTCGCGGATGGGCGGGGCAAAATGGCACGCTAGCGCCACCTAGAAAATTGGAAAAAATTAGCCCCTCGTCCACGTTCAACCTACATGCACGAAATTTGGTGGGGACGTGTATCATATCAAGACGCACAAAAAAGCCTCAAGAACCCATACCCTAAACTCGACAGGAAGTCCGCCATTTTGAATTTGGCGGCCATTTTTGGACGATTTACAGACTCCGTACTTTAACGAACTCCTCCTAGGGATTTAGTCGGATCGACTTAAAATTTCTGCTGTGCCTTCTAAAGGCATTGACGATGTAAAGTTGTGCTATCTGCGCGTTTTCGTCGATGGGCGTGTCCGTGGCGTCGAAGATTCGCCATGAAACAGGAAGTTGTAGTAACTTGGCTGTAAATGCCCAGATCTGCACGAAATTTTACACATTTGACAAGAGTCCCGCCCTGAACAAATCTACATGCCGACATTCACCCACAGTCATAGCGCCACCTGCTGGCAACAGGAAGTGACCTTTAACGAAGCAGCCCCCGCCGCTTGTTTGACCGACATGTACGAAATTTCTGTGGTACATCTACCATGACCAGACGCACAAAAAAGCCTCAAGAACCCATACCCTAAACTCGACAGGAAGTCCGCCATTTTGAATTTTTACCGATTTGGGACGATTTACACACTCCGTACTTTAACGAACTCCTCCTAGGGATTTAGTCGGATCAACTTCAAATTTCTGCTGTACCTTCTAAAGGCATTGACGATGTAAAGTTGTGCTATCTGCGCGTTTTCGTCGATGGGCGTGTCCGTGGCGTCGATGATTCGCCATGAAACAGGAAGTTGTAGTAACTTGGCTGTAAATGCCCAGATCTGCACGAAATTTTACACATTTGACAAGAGTCCCGCCCTGAACAAATCTACATGCCGACATTCACCCACAGTCATAGCGCCACTAGCTGGCAACAGGAAGTGACATTTAACGAAGCAGCCCCCGCCGCATGTTTGACCGACATGTACGAAATTTCTGTGGTACATCTACCATGTCCAGACGCACAGAAAAGTCTCAAGAGCGATGCCCTTAACTCAACAGGAAGTCCGCCATTTTTAATTTACCGCCATTTTTGGATGATTTACTCATTACGTACTTTAACTAACTCCTCCTAGGGATTTAGTCGGATCGACTTCAAATTTCTGCTGTGCCTTCTAAAGGCATTGACGATGTAAAGTTGTGCTATCTGCGCGTTTTCGTCGATGGGCGTGTCCGTGGCGTCGATGATTCGCCATGAAACAGGAAGTTGTAGTAACTTGGCTGTAAATGCCCAGATCTGCACGAAATTTAACACATTTGACAAGAGTCCCGCCCTGAACAAATCTACATGCCGACATTCACCCACAGTCATAGCGCCACCTGCTGGCAACAGGAAGTGACCTTTAACGAAGCAGCGTAGCAAATCACAGCCGCACTGGCTGAGCCGCAGAATATGCAAAGCGGCCGCCTCACACCCCGACGCGCTACAGGTGCGAGGGCCCGCCCATCGCTGCTTGCAGCTTTAATTAGGGCCCGAGCACTACAGTGCAGGACCCTATTGAAACTGTTTAGGATTATTTTTTTTTCTTTTTCTGCAAAGTAAGTGCCATTTTCGGGGCCGCAACATGCTCAAAAACTCACCAAATTTGGCACGCATGTCAGGACTGGTGAAAAATTTCGGATTTTGTGGGTTTCGCGGATGGGCGGGGCAAAATGGCTCGCTAGCGCCACCTAGAAAATTGGAAAAAAATTAGCCCCTCGTCCACGTTCAACCTACATGCACGAAATTTGGTGGGGACGTGTTCATATCAAGACGCACAAAAAAGCCTCAAGAACCCATACCCTAAACTCGACAGGAGGTCCGCCATTTTGAATTGGCGGCCATTTTTGGACGATTTACAGACTCCGTACTTTAACGAACTCTCCTAGGGATTTAGTCGGATCGACTTAAAATTTCTGCTGTGCCTTCTAAAGGCATTGACGATGTAAAGTTGTGCTATCTGCGCGTTTTCGTCGATGGGCGTGTCCGTGGCGTCGAAGATTCGATAGGCGACCGATTTGGGACGATTTACACACTCCGTACTTTAACGAACTCCTCCTAGGGATTTAGTCGGATCAACTTAAAATTTCTGCTGTACCTTCTAAAGGCATTGACGATGTAAAGTTGTGCTATCTGCGCGTTTTCGTCGATGGGCGTGTCCGTGGCGTCGAAGATTCGCCATGAAACAGGAAGTTGTAGTAACTTGGCTGTAAATGCCCAGATCTGCACGAAATTTTACACATTTGACAAGAGTCCCGCCCTGAACAAATCTACATGCCGACATTCACCCACAGTCATAGCGCCACCTAGTGGCAAGAGGAAGTGACTTTTAACGAAGCAGCCCCCGTCGCATGTTTGACCGACATGTACGAAATTTCTGTGGTACATCTACCATGTCCAGACGCACAGAAAAGTCTCTTGGAGCGATGCCCTAAACTCAACAGGAAGTCAGCCATTTCTAATTTTACCGCCATTTTTGGATGATTTACTCATTACGTACTTTAACTAACTCCTCCTAGGGCTTTAGTCGGATCGACTTCACATTTCTGCTGTGCCTTCTAAAGGCATTGACGATGTAAAGTTGTGCTATCTGCGGGTTTTCGTCGATGGGCGTGTCCATGGCGTCGATGATTCGCCATGAAACAGGAAGTTGTAGTAACTTGGCTGTAAATGCCCAGATCTGCACGAAATTCCCGCCCTGAACAAATCTACATGCCAACATTCACCCACAGTCATAGCGCCACCTGCTGGCAACAGGAAGTGACCTTTAACGAAGCAGCGTAGCAAATGCACAGCCGCACTGGCTGAGCTGCAGAAAATGCAACGCGGCCGCCTCAGACCCCGACGTGCTACAGGTGCGAGGGCCCGCCCATCGCTGCTTGCAGCTTTAATTTTATTTTTTTTTTTTTTTTCTGCAAAGTAAGTGCCATTTTCGGGGCCGCAACATGCTCAAAAACTCACCAAATTTGGCACGCATGTCAGGACTGGTGAAAAATTTCGTATTTTGTGGGTTTCGCGGATGGGCGGGGCAAAATGGCACGCTAGCGCCACCTAGAAAATTGGAAAAAATTAGCCCCTCGTCCACGTTCAACCTACATGCACGAAATTTGGTGGGGACGTGTATCATATCAAGACGCACAAAAAAGCCTCAAGAACCCATACCCTAAACTCGACAGGAGGTCCGCCATTTTGAATTTGGCGGCCATTTTTGGACGATTTACAGACTCCGTACTTTAACGAACTCCTCCTAGGGATTTAGTCGGATCGACTTAAAATTTCTGCTGTGCCTTCTAAAGGCATTGACGATGTAAAGTTGTGCTATCTGCGCGTTTTCGTCGATGGGCGTGTCCGTGGCGTCGAGATTCGCCATGAAACAGGAAGTTGTAGTAACTTGGCTGTAAATGCCCAGATCTGCACGAAATTTTACACATTTGACAAGAGTCCCGCCCTGAACAAATCTACATGCCGACATTCACCCACAGTCATAGCGCCACCTGCTGGCAACAGGAAGTGACCTTTAACGAAGCAGCCCCCGCCGCTTGTTTGACCGACATGTACGAAATTTCTGTGGTACATCTACCATGACCAGACGCACAAAAAAGCCTCAAGAACCCATACCCTAAACTCGACAGGAAGTCCGCCATTTTGAATTTGGCGACTGATTTGGAAAGATTTACACACAACGTACTTTAACGAACTCCTCCTAGGGATTTAGTCGGATCAACTTCAAATTTCTGCTGTACCTTCTAAAGGCATTGACAATGTAAAGTTGTGCTATCTGCGCGTTTTCGTCGATGGGTGTGTCCGTGGCGTCGATGATTCGCCATGAAACAGGAAGTTGTAGTAACTTGGCTGTAAATGCCCAGATCTGCACGAAATTTTACACATTTGACAAGAGTCCCGCCCTGAACAAATCTACATGCCGACATTCACCCACAGTCATAGCGCCACCTGCTGGCAACAGGAAGTGACCTTTAACGAAGCAGCCCCCGCCGCTTGTTTGACCGACATGTACGAAATTTCTGTGGTACATCTACCATGACCAGACACACAAAAAGCCTCAAGAACCCATACCCTAAACTCGACAGGAAGTCCGCCATTTTGAATTAGGCGACCGATTTTGGACGATTTACACACTACGTACTTTTAACGAACTCCTCCTAGGGATTTAGTCGGATCAACTTCAAATTTCTGCTGTGCCTTCTAAAGGCATTGACGATGTAAAGTTGTGCTATCTGCGCGTTTTCGTCGATGGGCGTGTCCGTGGCGTCGATGATTCGCCATGAAACAGGAAGTTGTAGTAACTTGGCTGTAAATGCCCATATCTGCACGAAATTTTTACACATTTGACAAGAGTCCCACCCTGAACAAACCTACATGCCGACATTCACCCACAGTCATAGCGCCACCTAGTGGCAACAGGAAGTGACTTTTAACGAAGCAGCCCCCGTCGCATGTTTGACCGACATGTACGAAATTTCTGTGGTACATCTACCATGTCCAGACGCACAGAAAAGTCTCTTGGAGCGATGCCCTAAACTCAACAGTAAGTCAGCCATTTCTAATTTTACCGCCATTTTTGGATGATTACTCATTACGTACTTTAACTAACTCCTCCTAGGGCTTTAGTCGGATCGACTTCAAATTTCTGCTGTGCCTTCTAAAGGCATTGACGATGTAAAGTTGTGCTATCTGCGCGTTTTCGTCGATGGGCGTGTCCGTGGCGTCGATGATTCGCCATGAAACAGGAAGTTGTAGTAACTTGGCTGTAAATGCCCAGATCCGCACGAAATTTAACACGTTTGACAAGAGTCCCGCCCTGAACAAATCTACATGCCGACATTCACCACAGTCATAGCGCCACCTCCTGGCAACAGGAAGTGACCTTTAACGAGCAGCGTAGCAAATCACATCCGCACTGGCTGAACTGCAGAAAATGCAACACGGCTGCCTCAGATCCCGACGTGCTACAGGTGCGAGGGCCCGCCCATCGCTGCTTGCAGCTTTAATTTATTTATTTTTTTTTTTTTCTGCAAAGTAAGTGCCATTTTCGGGGCCACAACATGCTCAAAAACTCACCAAATTTGGCACGCTTGTCAGGACTGGTGAAAAATTTCGTATTTTGTGGGTTTCGCGGATGGGCGGGGCAAAATGGCTCGCTAGCGCCACCTAGAAAATTGGAAAAAATTAGCCCCTCGTCCACGTTCAACCTACATGCACGAAATTGGTGGGGACGTGTATCATATTCAAGACGCACAAAAAAGCCTCAAGAACCCATACCCTAAACTCGACAGGAGGTCCGCCATTTTGAATTTGGCGGCCATTTTGGACG
>NW_024121183.1:0-177345 GCF_016745375.1 Pimephales promelas | reverse complement strand
ATCCGGAACGGATCTGCCGCGGAGGTAAGAACCAGGTCCGGAACGGAGTCCACTTGCACAGCGCAACGGATCGGAACAGATCCGGATTGCGGATCCAGACTAGATCCGCGGCAGACCCTATCCGGATCCGATCTGGACCCGTTCATTTTGGAATGAAAACCTTTCAGATCACTCATTCAAAACTAGTAATCTGGCCAAAACTACAAAAATATTTCAATCTACTGTGGGCCAACATTAGATAGACTGCCACTAAACAACATGATGTCCAAAAGATGTCTTTCAACGTCTTTGTCACAAAAGTCGGATGCTGAAAAGACGTCCACTGAGGAGCCAGAATTAAAGTTTTTATGACGTGTTTTTTTGACGTGTTCTGCACGTCCGATGTAGACGTTCATCGAACCTTCGTACAAGTTTAAAAACTAGGTCAAATGTGGCCATCGTGTTTAAAACTCATGTTTAAATCAATGTCATTTCCTTACATTGTTTAGATGAGGTTTAGATGTTTCATTTTAAGTCACCATTGTGGTGATGAGTGTTTGCTTTATTTGGGCTCTTGGTCCCAATTCTTCCTACTTTAACTTCTCTTTGGTTGTTGTAACTGTGTGTTTGGATAACACTATTATTGTTGCATAGAAAGCCAAGAAAAAGTAGAATCGGCTGTCATCAGCTCCTTGTTGATGATGACAAAAACACAAAGCGAGCTTTTAATGATGTGTGTAGACTTTTGTCCTTATATGTGTGTAGAATGATGTGTGTAGACTTTTGTCCTTTTGTCCTTGTCCTGTTTATAAACACCTATTTTGTGGAACTGTGTTATTTGGACCAGCGCCATTACAATTATTGCTTCTTTGAAGGTCAATAAAAATCATGTGTACTCAATGTTTTGAGTAAACATGTCACATAGTCACACACAGACATCACGATTTTGCATATGATTCTCAACAACGGTGACAACCAAAACAAAAAAGCTTGGGAATCAAGGATTTTTTGTACTTTGAAAACTACCCATCATGCATTGCAGCATGAAGCTTTTTTTATTGTCACCGTTCTTGTGATACATACGCAAAATCTTGATGTATGTGTGTGATTAATAACATTGTTTAACAAGCTTTTTTTATTCACCTTCAAATATGTGCTAATTTTTATGGTATACAAATAACCAGGGTTGGGCGATATATCGCACGATATTGTTATGCGCATCTAATCAGTAAAGCCGGTTCCTTGATTAGCAGTAAATCACCTTCACCTGCTTTCAGATGGAGCGGCATTCACTACAAAGAGCCGTAGATCACTGACAAGCTGAGCCAAATCGCGTTAATATCGAGGACATATAGATATACACTCACCGGCCACTTTATTAGGTACACCTGTCCAACTGCTCGTTAACACTTAATTTCTAAGCAGCCAATCACATGGCGGCAACTCAGTGCATTTAGGCATGTAGACATGGTCAAGACAATCTCCTGCAGTTCAAACCGAGCATCAGTATGGGGAAGAAAGGTGATTTGAGTGACTTTGAACGTGGCATGATTGTTGGTGCCAGAAGGGCTGGTCTGAGTATTTCAGAAACTGCTAATCTACTGGGATTTTCACGCACAACCATCTCTAGGGTTTACAGAGAATGGTCCGAAAAGAAAAAACATCCAGTGAGCGGCAGTTCTGTGGGCGGAAATGCCTTGTTGATGCCAGAGGTCAGAGGAGAATGGCCAGACTGGTTCGAGCTGATAGAAGGGCAACAGTGACTCAAATAACCACCCGTTACAACCAAGGTGGGCAGAAGAGCATCTCTGAACAGATGGGCTACAGCAGCAGAAGACCACACCGGGTGCCACTCCTTTCAGCTAAGAACAGGAAACTGAGGCTACAATTTGCACAAGCTCATCGAAATTGGACAATAGAAGATTGGAAAAACGTTGCCTGGTCTGATGAGTCTCGATTTCTGCTGCGACATTCGGATGGTAGGGTCAGAATTTGGCGTCTACAACATGAAAGCATGGATCCATCCTGCCTTGTATCAACGGTTCAGCTCGGTGTGGTGGTGGTGTCATGGTGTGGGGAATATTTTCTTGGCACTCTTTGGGCCCCTTGGTACCAATTGAGCATCGTTGCAACGCCACAGCCTACCTGAGTATTGTTGCTGACCATGTCCATCCCTTTATGACCACAATGTACCCAACTTCTGATGGCTACTTTCAGCAGGATAATGCGCCATGTCATAAAGCTGGAATCATCTCAGACTGGTTTCTTGAACATGACAATGAGTTCGCTGTACTCAAATGGCCTCCACAGTCACCAGATCTCAATCCAATAGAGCATCTTTGGGATGTGGTGGAACGGGAGATTCGCATCATGGATGTGCAGCCGACAAATCTGCGGCAACTGTGTGATGCCATCATGTCAATATGGACCAAACTCCCTGAGGAATGCTTCCAGCACCTTGTTGAATCTATGCCACGAAGAATTGAGGCAGTTCTGAAGGCAAAAGGGGGTCCAACCCGTTACTAGCATGGGGTACCTAATAAAGTGGCCAGTGAGTGTATATCTATGGCTCAGCTGGTCAGTGAACTACGGCTCTTCGTCACGACAAAATCTCCCGTGTTAAACTAACACACCTGGGAGTGTATATGAGTCCACACTCAAGAGTGTTAAAGTTAATGAGATAATTAAGTGATTAAATGAGTGATGATTGAGCATTATTGAAAACACCTAAAGCAGAATCACAAGGAAAAAATCTCAAATTTTAAGCCACCGTTATGGAGATGAGTGTTTGCTTTAGTTGGGCTCCTCACCCTTATATTATTAACTTTATACTTTAATTTGCTGTTGCATCTGAGTTATATCTATCAGATGAACAAAAATAAACAATAATAAAATGATTTTGGTCATATAATGACGTTTGTCATTTGAAATTTATGTAATTATATATATAAATATAATATATATATATATATATACACAACATTTATAATAAAGTTTATTTATAAAATTTATAACATATAATTTATTCTGTTGCTTAGTGTATGACTTAGATTCTGAATAAATGTCCAGAATGTTAAATATAATAGACAGTTTTCTCAAAAGTTGCTTAAAAGAAAAAACCTTTCCTTTAGGCACACACAGACCTCAAGATTCAGTCAATGCTTCTCAACAACGGTGACGAGTAGAATATTCAAGTAGGAAAAGTAAATTACATAGACAATTCAGATCATAATATATTCAAACCGCAATGCATGATGGGAGCCATTAATGAGTTGTGATTGGTGGCAACAAGGATTAATTTCGCCACCACAGTTGAGATAGACAGACTGATTATTGATCTCTGTGTTTCTAAATAAGCATGAAAGTATAATAAGCAGAATAATATTTATTAATAAATTTATATTAAAAGAAAAAAAATACAGATATGCTGTACAATCACTAAAATCTTGCTAACAAGTTAAGCCAAATCATCTGAAAGTTTCATTTTCAGATCACAGCATGATTATGTCAAAACATAACCAACACTATAAGATCAACGATGTCTTATTTGACTGCTATTAATCAATAATAAAGCAGACACACAAAATTTAAAGTGAAAGTATAAGTGTCAAGAGCCCAACTAAAGCAAACACTGATCTCCATAACGGTGGCTTACAATTTGTGATTTTGTCCTTCAGCGATTCTGCTTGTGATCATCAGGTGTCTTCAATAATGCTCAATCATCACTAAATTAATCACTTAATTATCTCATTAACTTTAACACTCCTATCGTCCATTTGAAAGCATGTGAAGGTGATTTACTGCTAATCAAGGAACCGGCTTTACTGATTAGATGCGCATAACAATATCGTGCGATATATCGCCCAACCCTACAAATAACACAGTTCCACAAGATAGGTGGTTATAAATGGCAGAAATAAAAACTAAAGTCTAAACATAACATCACATGCTCACTTTGTGACTTAGCAATGATAATCAATAAGCTGATGCCAGCATCTCACTTTTTCTTGGCTTTCTGTGCATCAACAATAGTGTTATACAATCGCACAGGTACTACAACCAAAGAGAAGTTAAAGTAAGATGAATTGGGACCAAGAGCCCAACTAAAGCAAACACTCATCACCACAATGGTTTTTTAAAATGAAACATAACATCTAAACCTCATCTAAACAATGTAAGGAAATGACATTGATTTAAACATGAGTTTTAAACTCGATGGCCAACATTTGACCTAGTTTTTAAACGTGTACGAAGGTTCGATGAACGTCTACATCGGACGTGCAGAACACGTCAAAAAAAACACGTCATAAAAACTTTAATTCTGGCTCCTCAGTGGACATCTTTTCAGCATCCGACTTTTGTGACAAAGACGTTGAAAAGACATCTTTTGGACATCATGTTGTTTAGTGGGCAGTCTATCTAATGTTGGCCCACCAATAGATTTGAAATATTTTTGTAGTTTTGGCCAGATTACTAGTTTTGAATGAGTGATCTGAAAGGTTTTCAGACCGAAATGAACGGGTCCAGATCGGATCCGGATAGGGTCTGCCGCGGATCTAGTCTGGATCCGCAATCCGGATCTGTTCCGGATCCGTTGCGCTGTGCAAGTGGACTCCGTTCCGGACCTGGTTCTTACCTCCGCGGCAGATCCGTTCCGGATCTGTTTGCTATGTGGGATTCCACTCGGAGTGTCCTCCTCTTGGGCTTTAGCGCACGGCGCCTCGCTAACAGACATCTGCAGAGCTGCAGGCTGGGCGACACCCAACACCTTCGCCAAGATGGCGTGATGGCACAGATAGGGCTGGGCGATATATCGAACGATATTGAATGCGTATCTAATCAGTAAAGCCGGTTCCTTGATTAGCAGTAAATCTCCTTCACCTGCTTTCAGATGGAGCGGCATTCACTACAAAGAGCCGTAGATCACTGACAAGCTGAGCCAAATCCCGTTAATATCGAGGACATATCGATATCGATATTTAACCCTTGTGCATTGTTCAAATTCACTACCCTTTCGTTATGTTCGTGGCTGAAAAAAGCCACTACTTTAAACTGCTGTAAAAATGTATCAGATAAATATTTTTTTCAAATTTTTTTTGCATAAATCTATTAACCGACCTCAGTCCTGATCAAAACTACTAATTTTTTTTTAAAAATTCAGGATTTTAACTCTTTAATTGCCAAATTCATAAATGATGTTACTGATTTGGGGGGAAAAAAAACACAAAATGACTTATTTTCAAAATAAAATATGATTGTGGACTGGATTTTTTTTTACCTTTTATCACAGTCTTGGACATGTCAAAGATTAGAAACAACATTGGTTTTGATGCATTGTTAGTTTTTGTGTAGCATCAGATTTTAACTTTTTCTCCCTCATTTACTGTTCGTGGCTGTTTTTGCCCCATTGACTTCCATTATAACCACATTTTTTGATTGCAAAGCCATGACACCATAAAATCATGCATTTTTGATTGTTGATGGTTTTCCCTGTTGGGAAGAGGTAAAATTTGTAATTTTTACTGTTGATAACCAGGTGGAACCATTTAACCCTTTAGACAGGCCTGTGCAAAAAAAAGCTTAGTTTCTGGCTTTTACATGCAGTTATATGGAGTATAATAGCATATTACAGTGTTTGTGTGTGTGGGTGTGCGTGAGTGTATGAGAGAGTGTGAGAACTCACCTTGATGCGTCTGAGAAAATAAAAATATACACTTCAGCTCTCAAAACTACATGGAGTAAACAAAAACAAAGTAAGTGTATTTATGCATCTGCTGCCTTTTGATGGTGAGAAATGCAGACTAAACAAAAACAAAGCAAGTGGATATAAACGCTTGTCATTTGATGGTGAGAAGAGCAGCAAGCAACATGAGAGAGGGCTTGACTTGTAGTGAAGTTTTAGAGATGATTATGCAGTCTGACCCCTCCAGCGAGCTGCAGGAGGTATTGTCTTCTCACTCTGACTGCAGACTCAGGACAGTCAGATAGGGCTGGGCGATATATCGAACGATATTGAATGCGCATCTAATCAGTAAAGCCGGTTCCTTGATTAGCAGTAAATCACCTTCACCTGCTTTCAGATGGAGCGGCATTCACTACAAAGAGCCGTAGATCACTGACAAGCTGAGCCAAATCGCGTTAATATCGAGGACATATAGATATATATCTATGGCTCAGCTGGTCAGTGAACTACGGCTCTTCGTCACGACAAAATCTCCCGTGTTAAACTAACACACCTGGGAGTGTATATGAGTCCACACTCAAGAGTGTTAAAGTTAATGAGATAATTAAGTGATTAAATGAGTGATGATTGAGCATTATTGAAAACACCTAAAGCAGAATCACAAGGAAAAAATCTCAAATTTTAAGCCACCGTTATGGAGATGAGTGTTTGCTTTATGTAGTGAGGTGCCGCTGTTTGTTGATGTTCTCTCTCTAGATTGAGACTCCGCCCTAGATGCACGCAGGTAATCAGCACTCAATTCATTGATAGATTAAGGTAATTCATTCCAAGGGGTATATTAAAGTGGTGTCACCGGAGATTGCGTGAATGTGCGACCGCGTTCTAGCACGTCATTATTTTTGCGACTGTCTGGTGCTCTGGCTGAGGTGAGTGGGACGGCTGGTTTTTTTTTTTTAAGGCTCGAGCCTAACGAACATTAGATTGAGTGTTACTCTTGTCAGGTTCTGGGCTGTTTGCAGAAAAGCACTCGTTGTGCTGAGGGTTGCATGCCTGGCAACCCGCGCTGGTTGCCGTAGACGACCGTTTCGGGTATGAATTGCATTCAGCATCGGGGGTGTATTGCTGCTTGACTTCCTGGTAGGTCTCTCTCTCTGGCCCTTTCGGCTATATTTAATTAATGAGCGTATAGTTATTATTATGGGGTTTGTGTATTCCAGCTTATCATGACTGTTCATCTCTTGCCGACTGGACGAGTGGCGCGATCTCCGCATGTTTGGTATGTGCCAGCAATTGTACAATAGTAAATTAATGCTATGCATATTTTAGCTCATAGTCAGGCTTTTGCAGGTGACTTGATCTGCCGTTTTAAGGGCACTTGAAGACTACACTTACCGGCTCTAGGACTTGTCGTCGCTGCTGTTTTGTTCCCATTACAATTTCATTTAGTTTTTTTTGTGTTCATTCCTTTACCAACATGCTTCAGTGCAGTTGCTCACGTCTGAGCACGTCTCCGCACTGCTAATGTTTTATTTTGTTTTTGTTGAGTGATTTGGCTGTATTAGTTGGGTGGGGGTAATTAATTAATTTACATTCTGTGTTTTTCTTGGGGTTGTTTTATTATTTGTGATTTCGTTGATGTATTGTTTTGTTTATTATTTTTGGGTGCTTGTTTTGTGTTTTGTTTGGATTGTGAATAATGTTTATTTTTCTTTGCTCACTGTGATTTATCCCTGACTGGTTCCAAGGAAACGAGGGATTGTGAGTGGTAACCGGCCTAGGGAGACTGTTCCTGTGGGCCCGTAGCGATCCATTCACAATCACTGACACTGATGAGTGCAGGTTTGAGTGGATTGTGGAGTGTCTTGTCTAGTTGCGCATAGTATTGTATGTCTCGTATGTGGTGTCCTGTACATTGGGTACCCATGAGTATGATTGTTTGAATTAATTTTTTTTTGATTTATTTTTGTAATTCTTCATTTCTTGTGTTTCAGGCACGGTGAGCCCGGAGCAGGAGGGCTAGTTGTCCAATTTTGGTGACGGTTCCTGATGAGACACAGTGTGTGGTCTGCAATCCATAGTGATTGGTCTTAGTTGACGTGATTGAGTGTGAAGTGTGGTGCACGTGTGGGTGCTCCTTTACCATCGCTAAGACTAGCGACGTCTGGCACTAGCCCATCCTGCTTCTGGTGATCACGAGCCCTGTGAGCTGTTATTGTGTGAGGTTCTAGTTAACCTAACTGACTGGCACACCAGCATTTTTATCTTTGTCTAAATAAAGAATCTTTTTTGTATTTTTCTATATCCACGTCTCAGAGTCTTTATATAAGGGAGACACCGAACCTGTGTGTCTTTAATAGGACACTTTCCCTGGCTTAGCGACCAGGGTGGCGTAGTCGATGTTCTTTCTGGTTCTCTCTCTCTTTTGTACTGCCCGCCACATTTAGTTGGGCTCCTCACCCTTATATTATTAACTTTATACTTTAATTTGCTGTTGCATCTGAGTTATATCTATCAGATGAACAAAAATAAACAATAATAAAATGATTTTGGTCATATAATGACGTTTGTCATTTGAAATTTATGTAATTATATATATAAATATAATATATATATATATATATATACACAACATTTATAATAAAGTTTATTTATAAAATTTATAACATATAGTTTATTCTGTTGCTTAGTGTATGACTTAAATTCTGAATAAATGTCCAGAATGTTAAATATAATAGACAGTTTTCTCAAAAGTTGCTTAAAAGAAAAAAACCCTTCCTTTAGGCACACACAGACCTCAAGATTCAGTCAATGCTTCTCAACAACGGTGACGAGTAGAATATTCAAGTAGGAAAAGTTAATTACATAGACAATTCAGATCATAATTTTTTCAAACCGCAATGCATGATGGGAGCCATTAATGAGTTGTGATTGGTGGCAACAAGGATTAATTTCGCCACCACAGTTGAGATAGACAGGCTGATTATTGATCTCTGTGTTTCTAAATAAGCATGAAAGTGATTGGATCAGAATAATATTTATTAATTAATTTATGTTAAAAGAAAAATACAGCTATGCAGTACAATCACTAAAATCTTGCTAACAAGTTAAACCAAATCATCTGAAAAGTTTAATTTTTCAGATCACAGCATGATTATGTCAAAACACAACCAAACACTATAAGATCAAATATGTCTTATTTGACTGTTATTAATCAATAACAGCAGACACAAAATTTAAAGTGAAAGTATAAGGATCAAGAGCCCAACTAAAGCAAACACTGATCTCCATAACGGTGGCTTACAATTTGTGATTTTGTCCTTCAGCGATTCTGCTTGTGATCATCAGGTGTCTTCAATAATGCTCAATCATCACTAAATTAATCACTTAATTATCTCATTAACTTTAACACTTATATCGTCCATTTGAAAGCATGTGAAGGTGATTTACTGCTAATCAAGGAACCGGCTTTACTGATTAGATGCGCATAACAATATTAGGGCTGGGCGATATATCGAACGATATTGTTATGCGCATCTAATCAGTAAAGCCTGTTCTTTGATTAGCAGTAAATCACCTTCACATGCTTTCAAATGGACGATATAAGTGTTAAAGTTAATGAGATAATTAAGTGATTAATTTAGTGATGATTGAGCATTATTGAAGACACCTGATGATCACAAGCAGAATCGCTAAAGGACAAAATCACAAATTGTAAGTCACCGTTATGGAGATCAGTGTCTGCTTTAGTTGGGCTCTTGACCCTTATACTTTCACTTTAAATTTTGTGTCTGCTGTTATTGATTAATAACAGTCAAATAAGACATATTTGATCTTATAGTGTTGCTATGTTTTGACATAGTCATGCTGTGGTCTGTAAAATAAAACTTTTCAGATGATTTGGCTTAGCTTGTTAGCAACATTTTAGTGATTGTACGGCATATCTGTATATTTCTTATAACCTAAAATAATTAATAAATATTATTCTGATCAAATCACTTTCATGCTTATTCAGAAACACAGAGATCAATAATCAGCCTGTCTATCTCAACTGTGGTGGCGATATTAATCATTGTTGCTAGCGTTGGGCGATATATCGCACGATATTGTTATGCGCATCTAATCAGTAAAGCCGGTTCCTTGATTAGCAGTAAATCACCTTCACATGCTTTCAAATGGACGATAGGAGTGTTAAAGTTAATGAGATAATTAAGTGATTAATTTAGTGATGATTGAGCATTATTGAAGACACCTGATGATCACAAGCAGAATCGCTGAAGGACAAAATCACAAATTGTAAGCCACCGTTATGGAGATCAGTGTCTGCTTTAGTTGGGCTCTTGACACTTATACTTTCACTTTAAATTTTGTGTGTCTGCTTTATTATTGATTAATAGCAGTCAAATAAGACATCGTTGATCTTATAGTGTTGGTTATGTTTTGACATAATCATGCTGTGATCTGTAAAATGAAACTTTTCAGATGATTTGGCTTAACTTGTTAGCAAGATTTTAGTGATTGTACAGCATATCTGTATTTTTTTCTTTTAATATAAATTTATTAATAAATATCCCAGATAGCAAACTGACATTGAATCAACGTGGAAATATGACATCGAAACAACGTTGATCTGACATTGTTTTGCTCATCGAATTAACGTTGAACCAACGTCAGACGCGTCATTCTTTCAAAACTAACGGAAAATCAACTTGAAATCAACGCGTTGTTTCAACGTTATGAAAGCAAACCAATTTTCGATTTTCATTTAGCTTTGAAGAATGCTGTGTCTGACGTTGGTTCAACGTTAATTCGATGAGCAAAATCAACGTTGTTTCAATGTCATGAGAGACGTCGTTTCCACGTTGATTCAATGTCAGTTTGCTGTCTGGGATTATTCTGCTTATTATACTTTCATGCTTATTTAGAAACACAGAGATCAATAATCAGTCTGTCTATCTCAACTGTGGTGGCGAAATTAATCCTTGTTGCCACCAATCACAACTCATTAATGGCTCCCATCATGCATTGCGGTTTGAATATATTATGATCTGAATTGTCTATGTTATTTACTTTTCCTACTTGAATATTCTACTCGTCACCGTTGTTGAGAAGCATTGACTGAATCTTGAGGTCTGTGTGTGCCTAAAGGAAGGGTTTTTTTCTTTTAAGCAACTTTTGAGAAAACTGTCTATTATATTTAACATTCTGGACATTTATTCAGAATCTAAGTCATACACTAAGCAACAGAATAAATTATATGTTATAAATTTTATAAATAAACTTTATTATAAATGTTGTGTATATATATATATTATATTTATATATATAATTACATAAATTTCAAATGACAAACGTCATTATATGACCAAAATCATTTTATTATTGTTTATTTTTGTTCATCTGATAGATATAACTCAGATGCAACAGCAAATTAAAGTATAAAGTTAATAATATAAGGGTCAAGAGCCCAACTAAAGCAAACACTCATCTCCATAACGGTGGCTTAAAATTTGAGATTTTTTCCTTGTGATTCTGCTTTAGGTGTTTTCAATAATGCTCAATCATCACTCATTTAATCACTTAATTATCTCATTAACTTTAACACTTATATCGTCCATTTGAAAGCATGTGAAGGTGATTTACTGCTAATCAAGGAACCGGCTTTACTGATTAGATGCGCATAACAATATCGTGCGATATATCGCCCAACCCTAATATACACTCCCAGGTGTGTTAGTTTAACACGGGAGATTTTGACGTGACGAAGAGCCGTAGTTCACTGACCAGCTGAGCCATATCGCATTAAATATCGATATCGATATGTCCTCGATATTAACGCGATTTGGCTCAGCTTGTCAGTGATCTACGGCTCTTTGTAGTGAATGCCGCTCCATCTGAAAGCAGGTGAAGGTGATTTACTGCTAATCAAGGAACCGGCTTTACTGATTAGATGCGCATAACAATATCGTGCGATATATCGCCCAGCCCTAATTGGGGGCAAAAATTAAGAGTATACCCACTTCTCCAGGCACCACTACATCACTGTCTTTGGTCTCATTAATCTATAAATGGTTCCCTGGTAAATAGTTTTGGCTGAGGGCAAAGTAAAGTTTCATAACTTTATATTTAGGCTATTTTAACATTGTATGTTTGACTGAAGCTAGTTCTGTTATAATGGCTAGCCTATTACTGATCAATAAAACTGAAGTTTAACACAAAGAGCTAAATATTAAATATATTTTTGTGTGTGTTTATTCTGTATAGTTGAAATGCCTTATTCTATTGCTATTATTATAGAATTATTAATAAACTATTATCAATATTTTTACATGTATTCATTACCATTTTATTTGCTGTATACTATTTGTTTATTTTATTGACTAAACTATTTACTATTACTTTTCACTTTATGTTATAATTACTATTTGCATTGCACTGCATGCCCAGTTGTACCACAACATATGTATTATCCATCAGTTATCAATGTTATTGCTAAAATCTGGTCAATCACTTAAAATGCTTTTTCCACAATGAGCAAACGTAAATATCTCAGTATGGGGATCTTCACCATTCTTATCCAAGAATGTTTTTTAACCAGAAAAACCAGTTTACTTACATTTAATTACAATGCAGTCTTGACCTTGAAAATGGCGGACCCGTTGACCCGTATCGCAGCAACGTTCCAAAGCGGCCAATAGGGCGTCTATGTCTACACTCTAAAAAGAGATGTGTTAAAAAACAACACACATCATGTGTTGATGGTATTTTGACACAAGTTGTGTAGTTTTTAACACACAATGTGTGTTAAAATGTAACTGGATAGAATTTTAATGGGTGGAGGGAAGTTTGTGTTTATGAACCTAATTAGAGGTAGTATATTTTATATGGTATCCCATAACAAGCTCTAAAATAAATGAAACAATACATTACAATAAATAAATAAAATCTTAATTCATAAAAAAAACTTCAGATTAATGAGTGTTTTTGGCAGCCAATCACATCATGCCTCGGTTTCAATGTTTTTTTCAAATGCTGATTTCACTTGTTATTAATAACTAATCTATTATAACAAACAATTTATTTCTGTCAGACGTCTACAGAAACACTTATTGAGAATTACCAGGTTTTGTGTTGACGATTCATTGAATGTTTGTTTTGAAGTCACCAGAATCGTGATTAGTGGCAGCTTTATTTGGGCTCTTGACCCTTCACTCTTTATCATTCGTTTCTCTGTTTGCTGTTTCTGTGTATTTATATTGCACATCTGACACAGTTGAAATTGTCTTGAGGAAAAAGATCATTAAATGATCATTTTTCAACTGATGTTTTTTAACATTGCAAGAGAAGTTTAATGTTTAACTCTTTCCCCGCCAGCGTTTTTAAAAAAAGTTGCCAGCCACCGCCAGGGTTTTTGACGATTTTCGCTAAATTTGAATGCCCCCGCTGAATATTTTCTTCCATGAATATATGAAGATGATATATATAAAAATAAAGATCTGAGCCTCTGCTTTTAGGCAAAAAAAACGTTTTTATTTTATCTTCATCTGTTCTTTTTTTATTGCCTCTTGAACAGAGGTAGGTTTTGTCAAAAACACAACATTTTGGACAAAAAACTGAGAAAAAGGTGTTTTTATCAAACAAGTGCATTTAAAAGCAGAATACATTCAGATGTTGTTTCCTTCATATATAAAACTTTCCAAAATAAATTAAAAACATAAAATAAATGTAAAATATATCAAATTTCCCAGGATGTAAGGGAAATGTAACTTTTGCAATAAAACTTCTGCCTCTGCCTCTCTGTGTTCTACCTGTGAATAATGAATAATTGGAATTACAATAAACAGGCCTAGACACACACACACACACACACACACACACACACACACACACACACACACACACACACACACACACACACACACACACAAATACATATTACAATGTGGTAAATGTGCACAAAGAGAGAAATAATTTGACAATTACACCTTCATATTTAGACAGCCACACATAAATGCCTGCACACACACATACATATTATAGTGTCATAATATTATACGATCTATCTGCGGCACGTCCATGGCTAGCATGAACATGTGCATCTCTCTCACTGACTACTTCGTCCCGATCAGATTCAGAATTATCAAATAAAGAGTGATCGGACTCCGAGTCCATTAACCTCCAGTACTTCAACCATATACCTCTGCATTGTCTGTCTGATACATTCTCACTACTCCACTGTTTGAGACGATTGCAATCTGTTTCTCTAAACAAAGAGTTGCGCAATCATTCAGGACATGCGCGTGGGTCTTCCTTACCGTATACCACCTAAAACACGGATACCCGGAAAATTCCGTGTTTGGCGCAGATGCGTTTTTTCATTAAACACGGAAAATTCCGTGTTTGGCGGGGAAAGAGTTAAGAGATCACTTATATTTGATTACAGATACTCAGTGTTTACATGATATTATTGTGTATGCTACCTCATGTTATAATTCTTTAAAAAATATGTTTAGAGAAAGTTTAAAGCTGCAGCAGAAACTAGTCAAAAACAGACATCAAGAATCAGCATATGACTCTCAACAATGGTGGCAAAGCTTCATGTCTCTAGTATAAAGCTCATCCATAAGTCCCAGCATGCATTGCGGCATGAAACTTTTCGTTTGTCACCATTATTGAGATCCATACGCTGATTCTTGATATCTGTGTTTGACTGGTTTCTGCTGTAGCTTTAAACTTTCTTTGTCATTCTGCACTTTTTGATAGCTGGATGTAGTTTCACAAAACCTTCAGAACTAACAATAAATCATTAAAATAAAGCACACCATCCATATACTCAAAAACCTGATCATAACTTGCTGATTATGACATCATCAAGAACCTTCTGATCATATTTTCTCTCACCATAACAGATATATTTGATTAAAATACAGTTACAGCAGGCAGAGAAACACTAAAACAAGAGTAAAGGGTCAAGAGCCCAAATAAAGGAGCCATTAATCACGATTCTGGTGACTTGAAATAAAACTGAAATTAAACATCATACCTCTGTTAATTCTCAATAAGAGCTTGTCTATATAGATTAATGATGTTTAAAACATCCAAATGTTCAAACAAACTCTATTAAACATCACTGGACTACATAAACACAAGTTACCAATACGTGTCAGTGTTCATCCAAACACTTTTGTAAGCACACGGGAAGTAACTCTGGCAAATACTCTCCGACTACAGTCACATGTGACGCATATCTGACACAAGTTGTGTTACTATAACACATTAGTGTGTAAAAGGTTTCAACAACACACTGCTGCTGTCTAACACATTAGTTGTGTTAAACGTAACACAAAATGTGTAATCCTTATAAACACAGAGATGTGTAAAGAAACAACACAGGTTGTGTGTTAAATTTGACACAACATGTGTTGTCCTTGAGCAAACACACTACATGTGTTAAAATTTACAAAACGGGTTAAAATCTACACAACATGTGTTAAAATCTACACAAAATGTGTTGTCCCTGAGCACACACACTACATGTGTTAAAAACTACACAACTTGTGTCAAAATACCATCAACACATGATGTGTGTTGTTTTTTAACACATCTCTTTTAGAGTGTATGGTCGCAACTCTCTCAATACATGGCTCTGGTATGCTAGTGTTTGAATTTAAACAAGTACAAACTTTTTTATCATCTCTGGAAAATGTATCTGGTCAAATTTAAATAATATGATGTTGAAATCCTTGTGGGAATTTAAACGTAGCATGCAGTGGACAACATCCTTTTAAGAAGCCCTTAACAAGTAAAAGTGAACATCAATAATTTTAGGTATGCTTATTGCAATGCTTAATATAGTTGACAAATGTTTCTAATACATTACAAGTTGGTACATTGTATATATATATATATATATATATATATATTAAAATGATAAATGCATACATTTTTTTAAATATATTGCAGTAGGCATGTTTATAAAGTTCATATATTTTAAAACCACTAAAAGCTTAATAATTTTGCCATGTTCTTACACAAAGTACTCCAAAAATATATTTTTAAGTAAGGGCAACATAAGTATGTTTTCTTTAAATGCACTAAAACTTCACTAAAATTATGCTAGTGTTTAGCATATTCTTAAAAATATAATTAAGCATGTATTTATTACCAATGTACTTCTAGTGCATTTGTTAGAAATATGTTAAAAGCATGCTTGTTTTCAGTATACTTTTAGAAAATATACTTAAGTACAATTATTTTAAAGTGTGTTTAAAGTTGTGTTGTGAAAATAGGAAAAAAGCATGATGCTAATATACTTTTAATGTATTTAAATATAGTACATTTTTTGTTAGTATATTTGCAATGTACTATTGAACAAGGGAATATATTTCAAATACAATAAAGTGTACTTTTTTCACTAGGGTGGGATCGCAACATTAAATAATGAATTTAATAAAGGCAGACTACGTATACAGTTACGAATGTTACATGGCATATACAAACAGATAACGGACAAAACACAGAAGGAGATTGAAAATAAATGTAATAAAGTGAGTGAGTGAGAAAGAGAGAGAAGCAGATCTGTTTGGATCAGTTTGGCAAAATTCACCTGGACAGTTTAAACCTTTAAGTAGACAACACAGAAAAACACAATCTTAATGCTCTGAAAGCTCTATAAAGAAATATACTTGCAAGTGTACCGTATTTTCCGCACTATAAGGCGCACTTAAAAGCCTTTAATTTTCTCAAAAAACGACAGTGTCGGAGCATTCGGAGCACCTTATATATGGATCAATTGGTTCACAACGCTCCATGTTATTAAATTCGCCCGCGAACTCGCACTCTTGTCCATCTTCGTATAAATTCGTCTCATTCAAAACAGCCAGCTGTTGCTGTCAGCGATCCGCCGCACATTGAATCCTCATATGAGTCAGGCTGCGAATGTAAGTTACGTGCCAGCCCCAGCGTGCTCATGCTTAAAAATAAACGCCTCACCTCTGGCGCAGTACACTTGCTACATTCCCTTTAGCACATCTAACGTTAGTGGATGCATAACGGAAACCCAGTCAAACGTTTGACTGCAGTATCTTAAGGGGGTCGCACACCGGACGAGAAGCGCAGCGCCGTGCCATGTCTAGGACAACTCCAGGTATCGCACACCGGACGCGCACTTTCTCATCAGTGTATGGCCAGCAATATTGTTATGTTTAATGACATGAAATAAAGATAATGTCTGTTCTATGTTATGATTGTACTGTACAATTAAATACAATCATTGCTGAGTCTGCAGTCTGAAAACTTTACCTCAGAGCATCCGTTAACTGAATGAATTGAGAATCTCACCTGAAAAATCCAATAACAATTGTCATTCAAGCAGCTGATTTATGTAAATGAATGCAAAACTAAATGTATATTGCAGCATAGGGCGAAGTAAGGATCCATTAGCAACGATTTGAGACAAAAATAATTAAAATTTTATATAAAACTGTGCAAATTTTTATTTATTTATTTGTTTATTTGAAAAGGGACAATGTACACTAATCAACATTCACAACAAATGCAAGTGCACCCGAGTTAGCCACAGGCTAGTTTTCATCGGCAGTCCCCTTGCCAGATGTTACTAGGCATCCTAAGATAATAAATAATAACAATGCAATACAGTTCAATATACAATAAACAAAAAGTAAAAAGAATAGACTGTGTTAAAATCACAAATAATCGAATAAACATGAGATATGAAATATAATTAGATGTTAATAAACGATACAATTATTGTTGGTGAATTGGACCCGCATCAATGTTGACAGAGTTGATTTTCAATAAGCCATTTCTTAAAGGTTCTCAAAGCGATCCTGGGTGTTGACGTTCGAATATTTTCAAACAAATCGGAGCTAGACCCTCCCTCCTCCGCATCTCATCTCCTCCCCCTCCCTTCCGTGCTTCCTGAAATAATTGTGAACGTGCATAGTTCTAGCTAATTATATCCTTGTGTGGGTTTGGCGAACATAAGCGTCAATTTAGAAGAAATAACAAAACAATTTAACGTTACCCACCTATCAAGCAAAAACAGAGCAACCTGAATGTCGGACTGGAAGCCCTTCTGCCGCCGGAGTTCTCGCCATCGTTCAAAAGCTTTGCTACCGATGTAAATTCGGAACTTCGCACATTCTTTATCCGACTCCTTCTTCTTTTTAATTTGTTCTTCAGAACGACGTCTCTTTGGGCGTGTTTCAGCCATTTTTCAAACTTCCCTCTGATGCTTCGCTGCTCTCCTTCACACACACACACCCCCTTCATGTGCACGCGCACTAACCCCCCAGACCCACCCTCAAATACTTCTTGCCAGTGATTGGCTGGAACACTGTTTGTTAGGTTTCGTGGTCCGGGTGAGACATGATTGTTTTTGTTGCCGTTTGTGGAGCCTGTGGTGTCTACAGAGACCGCGTTTTTTTACAGTGTGTTTAGGGACAAACACACAAATTTTTTTGACAAAAAATGTTTTGGCCCAGCATCGCTTAGAGAACCTTTAACATTAATCTTAAATGAGTAATAGGATGTAGACTCTCTAATTAGTGGGGGTATTGAGTTCCATTCATGCGAAGCAGTAAATGAAAAGACAGCCTGACTGAATGCTGTTTTTTTAAGTGGGATTATACAGTCTCTCCTAGCTGCACCTCTTGTAACTCTGTTTGTATTTGATTTAAAATTGATAAGGCCAAATAAAGGAGGAGGAGCTAAGCAGTGAATGATCTTATAAACTAAGCAGACATTTCTGTATTTTATTAGGTTATCCCAACTAAGCAATTTATACTTCTGTAGGATATGACAATGGTGATGACGAAATGGCTTTTTATCTAGAATTTTAAGTGATTGTTTGTAAAATGACTTTAATGGTTTTAAGGCTGTAGAGTGTGCGTTGGACCAACTTATCAAACAGTAGTTTATGTGGGAGAGAATTAATGAGTGGAAGTATACCTTAGCTGCCTCAGTTGATAGGAGGGCACAAATGGCACTCTGTGGTGCAGCAGGATTTTGAACATGGTCCTGAGCCGTTGCTGGGCGCCGCGGACAGAGGCTGAATGGCGCCGCCAGTGTGTGTACACTCAGAGAATAATGTGTTCGAATTTTAAAGATGTGGCGCTGCGCTACGTGGCGCTGAAGTGTCACATGGTTTTCTGATGGTCCAGAGCGTGGATTTTTAAAGAAGGTTTAAAGGTCTTTGACGTGAATTACCAAAGAAACAATTCAGGCTAAATTAATTTACTCGTCTGTGGAAATGAACTAGGTAGAATACTTAAAAGGAAAAACAAAACTCAACACACAAAGAAAAGATAAAAGATCCCGGAGAAGGAATCACAAAGAAGTTACATGGTGATGAGCAGGAGGTAAGAGAGAGGGAGAGAGGAGATCTGAAAGCATGAATTTGTCACACCCTCTGGAGGCCAATGCAAAACTGCCCCCTTTGTATGGAGCTAGGATTTTGTATGGAGATAGGTCTTTATTACATGCGAATAAATAAATTATCTGAGAGGGAAAAAAATGTTTGAGAGAAAAGTTATCACACTGATAGCAAAAAATAATAATATGGGAGACTAAAAAAGTTTTGAAAGTATTTTCTAATAGAACATAAAAAAATATATAAATTTAATTTTGCTTTCACTGTGAAATTGTGTCATGGGTGTGTCATGGTTGGCTAACCATGATCCATTCGTGTGTATGTGCGTGTGTCTGCACTGATTGTCATCACCTGGACTGATTACCTGATTATTACCTCATGATCATTGTTACATCTGTTAGTCGTTAGTTCTGTCTATTTAAGCATTTCCTGTTGGGTTGTTACCTGTCGGATCATTGTCATTGTCACCCGGTTATTTGGCATGACTTGGTTTCTTGTCATTCTGGATATCTGTTTATGTGTTTAATAAATCTACGTTTGCTACTTGCACTTGCATCCTGATCATTACGTGACAGAATGATCCGACCCGATATGGATGCAGCAAGTACTGCGGCTCTCCTGAAACTCCTCAATCTCGATGCCTCTCGCAGGGAACAGTATCAGCAAAGAGAAGCCGAGATGAGGCGCCAGACATTGGCACTGACAACACAGATGGAGGAACTGACACGGCAAGTTCAGAGTCTGAGGAGTGTTATTGTAACACCTGTACCGGCGGTTCTTCTTACAACTGCGGAGTCGAGTGATCGAATGGAGACGAACTTAATTATCCCAGAGAGATACGCGGGTGAGCCCAACTCTTGCAAAGACTTTATTAATCAGTGTGATGTGTATCTTTCTAGACAACCCAGCATGTTCGGGACAGAGAATTCAAGAGTGGCATTCGTATTGACTCTGCTCACCGGTCGAGCAGCATTGTGGGGCACTGCTATATGGGAGAACCAGCACCCATGCTGTGCTTCATTTCAAGCGCTGTCGACGGAGATGAGTAAGGTTTTTGATGGTGTGAGAGCTGACTACCTGTCCTTAGAGGTGAGATCGAGGAGGAGGTCCCATCCTAATAATTTTTTGGAGGCGTGAAGTGAGCACCAAACTATGCAGGCGGTAGAGCTAAACCTGCATGAGCCTTTGTCTGAACCAGTACCCAAGATGGCTGTCGCCATGCTCAATCCAGTTCCTGAGATAGCCGTCACCATGTCTGAGTCTGTTCACGAGATGGCTGAATCGCCTGAGTCTGTTCACGAGATGGCTGAATCGCCTGAGTCTGTTCACGAGATGGCTGAATCGCCTGAGTCTTTTCACGAGATGGCTGAGTCTTCTGAGTCTGTTCACGAGATGGCTGAGTCTTCGGAGTCTGGTCACGAGATGGCTGAGTCTTCGGAGTCTGGTCACGAGATGGCTGAGTCTTCGGAGTCTGTTCACGAGATGGCTGAGTCTTTGGAGTCTGTTCACGAGATGGCTGAGTCTTCGGAGTCTGTTCACGAGATGGCTGAGTCTTCGGAGTCTGTTCACGAGATGGCTGAGTCTTCGGAGTCTGTTCACGAGATGGCTGAATCGTCTGAGTCTGTTCACGAGATGGCTGAATCGTCTGAGTCTGTTCACGAGAGGGATGAATCGTCTGAGTCTGTTCATGAGAGGGATGAATCGTCTGAGTCTGTTCACGAGAGGGATGAATCGTCTGAGTCTGTTCACGAGATGACCGAGTCGTCTGAATTTGGTCACGAGATGGCTGAATCATCTGGGATGGCCGAATTGTCTGAGTTTTCGGTGTTCTCTGTCCTGAACAGAAGGTCGGCCGTTCCTGAGATTTCTAGTCTCTCTGCCCTACACAAGATGGCTGATTTCGAACTGCCTGAACCCTCTGCCTCACCCAAGATGGCGAATATTGAACCCTTTAACTTGGCCAAGAGGCCTTTTGTGTATCTTGTTTTTCTGTTTCTCCTTCTACCTAGGTTCCTGTTGCCTCCAGCGCCCCCTTGGATTTCAGTATTAGTCCGGCTTCCTGCTTGGCCAGCTCCACCCTGGCTTCCTTTTTCTCTGGTCTTGCCTTGGTTTTCTAGCCCTCCATCCCTCCCCCAGGGCCGTTTCAGGGTCTCCTCCCACCTGGATTTTTGTTTTTGTTTATGGAGTGTCTGGAAGCCACTCCTTAGTTGGAGGGTACTGTCATGGTTGGCTAACCATGATCCATTTGTGTGTGTGTGTCTGCACTGATTTTCATCACCTGGACTGATTACCTGATTATTACCTCATGATCATTGTTACATCTGTTAGTCGTTAGTTCTGTCTATTTAAGCATTTCCTGTTGGGTTGTTACCTGTCGGATCATTGTCATTGTTACCCGGTTCTTTGGCATGTCTTGGTTTCTTGTCATTCTGGATATCTTTTTATGTGTTTAATAAATCTACGTTTGCTACTTGCACTTGCATCCTGATCATTACGTGACAGGGTGGGGCCACGTTCCTATTGGCCAGTCAGGTGAGCATAGTCTTGTCTTGGGAGTCGAATCATTATTACACCATTGTTCGATTCACTAGATAGATGCCACCTCTGCCTTAGTCGAGCACGGACTGGACACTCCAATGTTTGGGTAAGATGATGACACACACAACTCGATGAGTAGCTGGCTGAACAAGTTCATCATCACTGAAGATTAAATATTAAAAGTCAAGTTTACCTAGCATGATGGCTAATTAACGATTAGCTTTACTAGCGATTAGCAAGCTAATAATATAATACACATTCATTCATGAATGTGAGTGCTATTTTTTAATGCTACCTCATCGAGTTGTGTGTGTCATCATCTTACCCAAACATTGGAGTGTCCATGTTCAACTTAGAGCTTAGATCAGTCCCAAATATCAAGCGGACCCTACCCGAGCCTGTTGTGTCCGAGCCCGGCCCGGCCCGACACATGAACTGTAATTTTGTGCCTGATATAAAGTAAACCCGACCCTTTTTTAATACGTGGGTCATTATTATAAATGACATTCTCAACTACTTTCTATGTTACTTTCTCACACCCGTAACATTTATGTTTTGTCCCGCTCCCGCCCGCAAAAAGACATCCAAATACTTTCAAGTTAGCCTATGTGTCGCCACCATAAACATCAGCATGAATGCTCCTAATAAATTATTTGTTATTAAAGCATTAACACACAAACCACTATTATGATATAAAAACAAGCAGGATACTGCGTGCATGGTTTGGCGTGACTCAATGCGTGCAAAGTGTGCTCCCTTCATAATTACTAACACATCTTACACATCTCTGTTGTTATCAATGAATCTTTCATAATATCCACACTTTGTTTGTTATACTTACAGGATTTGCCAGCATACAGAATTCAACACTAAACAAAAAGCCAGTTTTGAGCGTTGAGGGAATATTTCTAGTTTGCAGAAGTACCGCAAATCGTTTTATTCTCCCGCAACCCGCACACACAGAGCGAGCACACACCCGCACTCGCACTTACACTCGGCCATCAAATCTAGTCCCACGCCGCACTCTATTGCGTTGGGAGTGCACGTCTCTAGATCAAAGGCCCAGACCGAGGATAGTGACGGGAAATATCGGTGGCCCGGGTCGGGTCAAGTTCGGGCTCTGACAAAGAATCTAAGATCTAGCTCAACTAAAGCAGAGACGGTATCTATCTAGATTAACCGAAAAATTGTGTAATGATTCAGTTCGACCTGTCTACTGTATGAGTTCGACTCCCAAGACAAGACAATGCTCACCCGACTGGCCACTAGGAACAGCCAGTCGGGTGATAGCAAAATACAAACATTTTTTTTGTATAAAAAAATATTTTGATCACAAAAAATATATAATTAAGTATTTTGAGGGAGATTTTTTTTTCTCAGAAATAATTTTAAAATATTAAAATTTATATATTTTATGTTCTATGAGAAAACACTTTCTCTCAAAACTTCTTTAGTCTCAAATATTATTTTTACTATTGGTATGAAAACTTTTTCTCTCAAATATTTTTTCTCTCATGAAATGCTTTTTTGCTATCAGTGTGATAACTTTTTTTCTCAAACATTTTTTTTTCTCTCAGATCATTTATTTTGTTGCATGTAATAAAGACACAATCCTACCTCCATATCTTTGGAGGGTGTTTAAGACTCTTTGTCTTGTCATGGCTCGTTCATTTGCATGTTTCATGACAAGGGTGGTTAAAGTCATGACAGGCATTATTTCTACTCTTTCTAAGAATGGAAAGAATGGAAAGTATTGGATAATACATTCTATCATAACCTAAGATGCATTTTGACTGGAGAAGGCCACGTGGATTCCAATGATACCTCACACAGTGTACAAACATGTCAGTAAATCACGTTTACATTCATATACATGAATATAGGCATTCAGAGTTTGTCTAACACATCTAGAGAAGTCATGATTACACTAAAATGACAATAAAACACAAGGGTATGCAGGAATATATCGTATCCTTTTCAGAATTAGTCAAGTTACAGATTTCACTGAAGGGATGTCTGTTTAGGTGTGTGCATTTTGGAGAGAGCTGTCTGGCCACCTGGCATTCCTTTCTGAGGAGATAGCGACCTCCTTTGAAGCTTGCACCCAGGGTTCTCAAGTCTCACGCATTGGCCGTGAGACACACGCAATTCAACCAGTTCACACGCCACTCAACCAGTTCACACGCCACACTGTGTATTTCTCACTAAAGGCAACGCCAACCAAGTTGTCCTGCAAGCTTTATATATAACGTTGTATACGAGGCGTAGGAACACAAAGTGAAGTTTCCTGCCGCCAGCACATATCTCTCGGACAGATTGCGTTCGTTAGGCAACGCGCAAAACAGGGAAGTTGACGGAACATTCTCGTCCACCGTTCGTTACTAGGTAACCAACAACATCGCGCAAACACACGTCTTGATGGATAAGGGAAGAAAGCTCGTCTAACGTTTTTAGGCTATATCGTTTAATATATAGCCCATCGTATACAGTATTATTGATCCAGTCAAAAACGCTACAACTACTTTGCAACCAGGCCAGAAGCTTTGGCTCAGTTTGGCTTGCTTACATTACTTGAAACCATAAGGGGAGAGGGTATGGGAAGGAATGATGTATTTCTTCATTTTATTTTAATTCATTTCATTATATATTATGTATTAATAGTCTTTCTAGTTACATTAAGGCTAAATGTATTAAAGCAGAGTGCTCGGGGTAATATTATATCCTCTTAAAACATACATTAATCATTGCCATTGTATTTGTATTTCTCAAAGATGTCAGGGAAAAAGCAAAAAGATATTTGTACACACACACACACACACACACACACACACACACACCTTAATATTCTAATATGTCCATTTGTTCACAATGTCCCACCACACAAAAAATCATTATACCATTTCGACTAGACATATTCAAACTGCAAAAGGATTTGTTTTTCCAAACTGTTTGGAGCAATTTGTTGTATTTTTGTAATTTTTGTATATTTTAGAAATATAACATTAAAGAGTAGGCTATATTTTATGTGATGAATTGCTGTCATTTATGAGATTTACCAATTGTTAAAATTTCTATTTGTGCTGGCTAATTATAAACAATGGCTAAAATTGGGGGGTGGGGGCGGTATCTCCATTGGGGCTTCTCCCCCAACCGCATGTGATCTCACTCCAAACTTTTGATATAACTTGAGAACCCTGTTGTACCTCTATGTGGGGGTGTCATGTGTCTTAATTTACTTGCAGGCTTTTAGGGACTGAAAGCTTTGGAAATTTAGAAAGAATGCATTTAGTTTTTCAGATAAACAACCCCGATTCACCCTTCGCCCATACCTTACACATACTTACATACATTCATCAAAAGTTTAAACTAAAACACTTTATACTCAATATCTCACAATGAGTCTAAATTCACATTATATTTTCTGCAAATATTTTCACCTTAGTCTTTTGTGATCTGGTGAAATAAATATCTCTCTTCCTCTGAGAAGATAGTTTTATTTGCTGATGAGTGTGATGTGACTTGACAGCATGAAGAGTGTCTTATTTTCTTTATTCTCTCTCCCTCCTTCTCTCTCTCTCTCTCTCTCTTCTAATGTAGGTTAAGCTGCTGTGATATGACAGATGAAGGTTGTTCTGATGTGACTTCAGCTCTGAAATCAAACCCGTCACACCTGAGAGAGCTGGACATGAGCAGGAATAAACTAGGAGACTCTGGAGTGAAAAACCTCAGTGATCTACTGATGAACCCACAATTCAAGCTGGAGAAACTACAGTTAGTGTCATTATACTGTACAGCAATTACAGTGTGACTGAAGTTTATTTATTTGAAGACAGCAGGGCTTATGTTTCATTGTTTATAGTGCACTCTCTGGGTTTTCCCTACAGTATTTTTATGTGATTTTTAATGTTTAATTCCCAACATCTGATACAATGCATTGATTGTGTACATGCAGAAATCTGCCTTTTCAACAGAGAATAAAGAAGAGAGACGTCAAATAAATAGTTAGAAATGAAAGAGAAGAAACAGTGTCTTCCAGCGCACAGAACTAGTGTGACTGGGTTTTAAAACAGACTATTGGAAACTAAATGCTGCTGTAGCTCTTCAATAAGATGATCATCATAGATGTGAACTATTGTTATTTCTCTGTCTTCAGTCTTAGTGATTGCAGTATTACAGAGAAACAGAGTCTCATCCTGACTTCAGCTCTGAAATCAAACCCGTCACACCTGAGAGAGCTGGACCTGAGTGTGAATAAACTAGAAGACACTGGAGTGAAAAACCTCAGTGATCTACTGATGAACCCACAATTCAAGCTGGAGAAACTACAGTTAGTATCATTATACTGTACAGCAATTACACTGTGTTTATTTTAGTTTAGTTTACACTTAGTTTATTTATTTGAAGACAGTAGGGCTTATGTTTCATTGTTTATAGCAGTGCACTTTCTGGGTTTTCCCTATGTACATTTTTATGTGATTTATTTAGATACTGTAGATTACCTAGATAGTAATTGTTTAATTCCCAACATCTGATACAACGTACTGATTGTGTACATGCAGAAATCTGCCTTTTCAACAGAGAATAAAGAAGAGAGACGTCAAATAATAGTTAACCCCCTGGGGACCAAGGTCTATTTGAGGTCCTTGAGATTTTCTGACATGCCCTGACATCTGTGCTTTTTTCAGTTGCTTATAAACATATTAATGGCACAGGTGAAATTACACTATGTTTAGCACAAACAGGGCAACCATATTATGTGTGCAACATGTATGAACATGTTTGTATTTGAAGATAAGAAGATAATTTCAGCTTCATAAAGAGAAATCATTCATGTCTCTGTGACAAGTATTTAATGAGTTACAGTTTACAGATTTTTTGCGGAGACAGAGTGAGCTGAAAGCGCACCCTGTTTATTTTACAAAAACACAAGGTTTTGATGTTACTAAGAGTGTACACAAAAAAGAAGACTCTCTATAGTTTATAATCATGTATTGATTTGATTTATATGACCATTAATGACGGAGTATTTTAAGTCTATGTTGCAGCTATGTGAAAAAAAAAATCAAAACGCGGGGACGCATTTTTTGGTGTTCAGACGGTTAAAATTAAAGCAAAGAAAAAGCGGTAACACTTTATAATAACTGCACGCTATTAATCATTATTTAAGAATGAGTAAACAGTTAATTCATCATTTATAAAACATTAATAGACATTAATATGCTGTTTATAAATATAGCTATACATGAAGAGTTCAGATGCAAAAGCCTCTAAGTGCCATTTGAAATTTTCTTCTAGAATGATCATTTTTATCAAGCTTGTATATTTAAGCTCAGTGATTTCACTTAAATGGCAATGATAATTACCTATTAATTGTTATTTAAGTGAAATTACTGAACTTAAATATACAAGTTTGATAAAAATCATCGTTAAAGAAGAAAATTTCAAATGGCATTTAGAGGCTTTTGCATCTGAACTCTTCACATGCTTTTTTCTTGATTTCTAAGCATATCTATAAAGCGTTTAATAATTGTATTTTCATACTTTGTTAATGATCAATTAATGATTTCTAAATGAAGTATAGCATTATTTACAAACCAGTTGTTTAAGAGTTGTCAGTCATTCATAAGATCACCTAGAAAGTGTAAGTAAATGTAGTAAATACAGGTAGTTATAAAGCATTTAGCAGTGGTCAGTTAACTATTTTTGTGACCTAATCTAAAGTGAGGACTATTCATGCTTTGTAAAGCATTTATAAAGGTGATTTAAAGACTCGTTAATCTTCTAAACAGTAAAATGTAACAAACACAACGCAGTGATACAGAACATAGAAATATTTAACAGCCTTTAAAAATGCTTTACAAGGCATGAGTAGTCCTCACTTTAGATGAGCTCACGAACATAGTTAACTGACCACTACTAAATGCTTTATAACTACCCAAATTAACCCTTAATTACAGCATTAATACATGTTAATAAAGCATTTATTAACACATTAAGTAACCATCACTATATGTCTGAATAATAAGATGTATGAATGTACATTTAAATAGTTTATTAATCATTTACTTACTCGCTCTAAGTATGAACCACTGAAAACTCTTAAATAACTGGTTCATAAAACATGCAATTATTTATTTAGAAATGAAAAATTTATCATTAATAAAGGATGAAAATACAATTATTAAACAAATTATAGATATGCTTTTAAATCAAGAAGAAAGCATTTATAGCTGTATTTATGAACTGCTTATTAATGTCTATTAATGCTTTATGAATGATGAATTAACTGTTTACTCATGCTTAACTAATGATTATTAGCGTGTAGTTATTATAAAGTGTTACCGAAACAGCTTCTTCCAGCGCACAGAACTAGTGTGACTTGACTTAAAACAGACTATTGGAAACGAAATGCTGCTTTAGCTCTTCAATAAGATGATCATCATAGATGTGAACTATTGTTATTTCTCTGTTTTCAGTCTGAGCTATTGCAGCATTACGGAGAAAAAGAGTCTCATCCTGACTTCAGCTCTGAAATCAAACCCATCACACCTGAGAGAGCTGGACCTGAGCAGGAATAATCTAGGTGACTCAGGAGTGAAGCACTTATATGCCATACTGAAGGATTCACACTGTAAACTGGAGAGATTGAGGTCAGTCACATTCATATAAAAGAATCAAAATGCTTAAAATCACTTCAACTATTTAAACTTGAACACATTAACATTATATTTGTACAAATATTTTCACCCTAGTATTTATTGATCTGGTGAAATAAAGATGAAGATCTCTCTTCCTCTGTCTATTTTATTTGCTGATGAAGATGATGTGACTTTACAGAATAAAGTGTCACATATTTTCTTCATTCTCTCTCTCTCTCTCTCTCTCTCTCTCTCTCTGCTAATGTAGGTTAAGATACTGTGATATGACTGATGAAGGTTGTTCTGATGTGACTTCAGCTCTGAAATCAAACCCGTCACTCCTGAGAGAGCTGTACATGAGCGGGAATAAACTAGGAGACTCTGGAGTGAAAAACCTCAGTGATCTACTGATGAACCCACAATTCAAGCTGGAGAAACTACAGTTAGTATCATTATACTGTACAGCAATAACAGTGTGACTGAAGTTAATTTATTTGAAGACAGCAAGGCTTATGTTTCATTGTTTATAGCAGTGCACATTCTGGGTTTCCCTATTGCTCACATTTTTATGTGATTTATATCTAGATAGTAATTGTTTAATTCCCAACATCTGATTCAACGTTCTGATAGTGTACACGCAAGAATCTGCCTTTTCAACAGACAATAAAGAAGAGAGACGTCAAATAAATAGTTAAAATAATAGAGAAGAAACAGTGTCTTCCAGCGCACAGAACTAGTGTGACTGGGTTTTAAAACAGACTATTGGAAACTAAATTCTGCTGTAGCTCTTCAATAAGATGATCATCATAGATGTGAACTATTGTTATTTCTCTGTCTTCAGTCTGGGTTATTGCAGTATTACAGAGAAACAGAGTCTCATCCTGACTTCAGCTCTGAAATCAAACCCGTCACACCTGAGAGAGCTGGACCTGACCGGGAATAAACTAGGAAACACAGGAGTGAAGCATTTATGTGCCGTACTGAAGGATTCACACTGTAAACTGGAGAGATTGAGGTCAGTCACATTCACATACAAGAATCAAAATGCTTTAAAATAACTTTAACTGTTTAAACAATAACCAACGCATTCTCACCCCAAGGCGTCACCTAACTGACGCCTTGGGAAGCATTTGACCATGCTTCAATATCTGACGCTTTAGGCGCCCTTTAGCGTCAGTTAGATGACGCCCTAGGATCGCGTGTACCCTACCCCCACCCCAGACCTAAACCTAACCGCGTCCTCTAGCTGACGCTTTCCTTTAGCGTCAGTTAGATGACGCCGTAGGATCGCGTCATTTAAGTGACGCTAATGGGCGCCTAAAACGTCAAATATTGAAGCAATGGGCTGCAATAACACATTAAAATTATATTTGTACAAACATTTTCACCTTAGTATTTTGTAATTTGGTGAAATAAATATAAAGATCTCTCTTCCTCTGTTTTATTTGCTGATGAAGACGATGTGACTGCAGAATAAAGAGTCACTTATTTTATTCATTCTCTCTCTCTCTCTGCTAATGTAGGTTAAGATACTGTGATATGACAGATTGTTCTGATGTGACTTCAGCTCTGAAATCAAACCTGTCACACCTGAGAGAGCTGGACCTGAGCGGGAATAAACTAGGAGACTCTCACGTGAAACACCTCAGTGATCTTCTGATGAACCCACAATTCAAGCTGGAGAAACTACAGTTAGTATCATTATACTGTCCAGCAGTAAGTCATTTCAGTGTGACTATTTTTTATTTATTTGAAGACAGCAGGTCTTATGTTTCATTGTTTATAGCAGTGCACTTTCTAGGTTTTCCCTATTGTTCACATTTTTATGTGATTTTTATCTAGATAGTAATTGTTTGAAGGGGTGGTTTACTGATTTTTCTTTGCATTATTGTGTTTATGTGGTGCAATATAACATGTATTTGTGGCTTTTCTTTTTTTTAAAGTTTTATTTTTCATAAATTTCACCTTTATTGTAAGCCACTTACTCCTCTGTCATTTGAAAGACCGGTTGACTATGGTTTACACTCCCACAGAAACAGGCAATGGGCTCAGATTGGTTAGTTGGGCCCGTGTGTTGTAATTGGCTAAACTGCGTAGTGCACGTTGTCCGGAAACTTCATGCACATTACCTATACGGCCGAAAGTTGCATGCGCTCCGGTCAATGTAAATAATGGTGTCAGTACTGCCGTATCAGTTTAAGCCAGAATCAGACCCAGAAAACGACGATTAAGAGTCAAGCAGAACCTCCACAAACACGGCTCTTACAAAACGTCTATTTTTTTTTTCTATTTTGCTATTATTATATAAGAATTTTGATACGTTTCTTGATATGTTTCTTGAAAATGCTACTGCTGCTTGTTAGCTTTTGAGATACGGTTTTCTCCTGATTAAACATGTAATATAACGGAATAAATATTTTTTTAAAGTTATTGCTGCGATTACATAGCTATTTTGTGTAAGACAAACGTGTATAAAGTAAAAAAATATATAGGCTAACTAACTGGCTACTATATACACAAACAGCGTTGGCATTAGTTTACGTTCTTGATCAAATCGAAAAATTTCGTATATACGAAAAGTATAAAAGTATACGAATAAAGTATATATACATGGAAAAATAAATTTACAAAATTAGTACACAAATACAAATTCCGCAAAATGTTTGTATGCGTTTGTCGTAGACACACAAAATAGCATAACTAGTTGCTATAAGGCCAGCGTTGGCAATTGTTTACATCCTTGATAAAACTAAAACATTACATCTGAAATTATACATGCAAATACATTAAAAATTATTGAGTCTTACTTACAGGTTGTGGCCCAACAACTGCTGCCAGTAGCGGTTCTAGGCACGGGCGAACCGGGCAGTCGCCCGGGGCGGCATTTCTTCATGTCACATGGGGGGCGGCACGAGCAGTTAAAAAAAAATACTCTGTGCCGCGAAGTTTTTCTGTTTTTTATCATTTTGATTCAATTATTGGCAATGGCGCCCTGCTTGCTGAGAAGGTGCCGTGCGCAGAAGCGATGTCAAGGGGATCTCCTGAGTAGTTCACGTATCACGTCTTTTGCGCGCTCGAGGTCGTTATTTCAAATCCTCTATGTTTCAAATAGGCGCACGGGAAGCGCGCTCATTATGCGCTCACGGGAAGCGCGCTCATAAACTTTTCAGCACGTGCACCCAAACACTTGGGTGTTTTTCTCTTCTCCGTAAATAAATATTTTAGCAGAGCTACAGCAAGCGTTTTTCTGTGGTGGAAATACATTAGCTACTAAAACTCCTTTGTCGTTGTGGAGAGCGCAGTGTAATAAGTGCATGGTTCTATAGCAACGACAGCAATGGGAAAATCTGTACGAATTTTACTATTAATAATAAAAGATAAGCTACTGTGCACTATAAATTTCAGGAATGTATCTTTATTGACTCATTCTTTTTATAGAGATGATTTAAATGCTGAGGTTTATCTTTATATAAAAACCTTTTTTTGTGTTAACAAAAACATTGAAGGGGGTCTCGCCCTGGGTGTAATTCAAAGTAGAACTGCCACTGACTGCTGCCCCTGGTTTTAAAGTTGAAACTGCTTCATGTTTAATAACAGTTTCTTGTTTAATCCAGCATTGCATTTGTGGAGAATCTGGAAGCTGTCTTCCATGAAATGCGCAGCACAGAGAGCTAAATTACGATTGTAGTTTTCAGGAACATAATCAAACATAAATTGTAGCCATTGTTCATGAACTACAACATCCGTGGGAAGCCAGAACACAGAAGACCTGACAGCTGGGTGTGTCATGAGTCTGGTTCTTTCTTTCTGTTTTCTTTCCTTTGTCTCCCTCTGCTGGTTAGACCTCATCATCTCTTCTCTTTCCACACGCATACACTTCCATTTTCTCTTCCTCTCATTACCGTCAGCTGACTCTCATATTCTCATCAACTACACACCTGTTCTCTATCTTCTCCTCCTCTCCACGCTACTTCTAGCTCTCTCTTTCTTGTCTGAAATGTCGGGTTATTGTTTGACCCTAACGTATGTTGGATCGCTGTTGTTTGACTCCTCTCAGTAATAGTTTCACCAGTACTGTCCTGTCCTGTCCTGTCTGGTCCTGCGTGTCTGAGACGATCATTGCCTACCGCTGTTCTATACTGCTTCTGTATCACTCTCAGCAGTCGCCAAGGAGAGTTGCGGAGGGTCTTCCTGCAAGAGCGCTGAACCAGCTCCATAGCTCCCGACCCCTCTGGGTAGCCAGCTGAGGTCCATTATCTCCGTCTGCAGAGCTACTTTCTGTTTCCTTCTGTGAAAAAACATTTTCTATTCATTCAGCCTGTGAGGCGGTGATTTATTTCTTATTAAAGTATTGAGTGTTTTCTGCTACCTACTCTGGACTCCTCTGAATCCTTGACAGAATAATCCGACCATCAGGATGGAGCGGGCTGGTGATCACCCCATTCAAGCGGCCGTGGAGATGCAAGGAGCGCTGTTGGGGAGGCACGACGAGGAGCTCACCTCGGCTCGCCGCGCTGTGGACTCTTTATCAGCACAAGTAGCCGATCTTTCCCAGCAGCTTCATGTAATCCGTTTGGAGGTTACTCGCTCTGTTACCCCCGGAGTCACCTGAACCACGGGTAAATAATCCTCCTTGTTACGCCGGCGAACCGACGGAGTGTCTACCTTTTCTGACCCAATGCGAGGTGTTTTTTTCTCTCCAGCCAGCGACCTACGCCAGAGAACGCTCTCGCATCGCCTATGTAATCTCCCTTCTTAAGGGCAGGGCCCGCGAATGGGGAACCGCTGTCTGGAATGCTGAGGGAGAGTGTCTGAGTCATTACGCACACTTTAGGGAGGAGATGCTGCGCGTCTTTGACCGCTCTGTTCACGGCCCCGAGGCCTCCCGTGCACTATCCTCATTGCGTCAGGGACGACGCACCGTTTCAGATTTCTCCGTGGAGTTTCGAACCCTCGCTACTTCGTGCGGGTGGAATGAGCCGGCTCTGGTGGCTCGTTTTACAGAGGGTCTCAATGCCGAGATAAGGGACGAGGTTCTGGCCCGGGAGGTTCCTACTAGTCTCGATCTTCTGATTGACTCTGCGTTACGGGTGGAGAAGCGCTTTGAGCTGCGTCAACGCACGCGCCACACCAGCAACATGCCTTCACCTGTGAGCTTAGTTAACGCTCCGCTGTCTCCTTCTGACTCTGAGCCTATGCAGCTGGGAGGGATAAGGATCTCTGCTACTGAACGCCAGCGCCGGATCATCAACCGTCTCTGCCTCTACTGCGGTTCTGACAAGCACTTCGTTACCGCGTGCCCAGTAAAAGGCAGAGCTCACCAGTCATGAGAGGGAGACTGGTGAGCGCATCCTCTCTAGACCCTCTTCCACGCTCCCGCACGACGCTGCCTGTTAGTCTTCGCTGGACTAGATCGTCTACCACCTGTTCTGCTCTGATTGACTCTAGGGCGGAGGGAAATTTTATGGACAAGGACTGGGCCCTCGGGCAGGGGATTCCACTTGTTGATCTCCAGGACCCTTTCTCTGTCTTCGCCCTGGATGGCAGTGTTCTTGCCCAGGTTTGCTGTACTACAGCACCGGTGAGTCTCACCGTATCTGGCAACCACACAGAGACAATTTCCTTTTTAATTTTTGATTCCCCTCACACTCCCTTAGTTTTAGGCCATCCTTGGCTCAACGAACACAAACCCCAGATTGATTGGTCTAAGAATTTTATACTGTCCTGGGGTCTTTCCTGCCATGTTAAGTGTCTTGTGTCAGCTGTTTCTCCCGTGTCCTCTGTTTCTGTCTTTCAGGAAGATCCGGGGGATTTGACCGGGGTTCCGGAGGAGTACTTCGATCTGCGGGCGGTTTTCAGTCGCTCCCGGACCGCATCTCTGCCTCCCAACCGGCCATACGACTGTAGTATAGAGCTTCTCCCGGGAACCACGCCTCCTCGGGGAAGGCTCTATTCTCTTTCCGCACCAGAGCGCAAGGCTCTGGAGAAATATCTCTCAGAGTCGTTGAACGCGGGTCTTATCACTCCTTCCACTTCTCCAGCGGGGGCAGGTTTTTTTTTTGTGAAGAAGAAGGATGGTTCATTGCGTCCTTGCATAGATTACAGAGGTCTGAACGCCATAACGGTTAAGAACAGGTACCCGTTACCTCTCATGTCTTCAGCTTTTGAAATCTTGCAAGGAGCGCAGTTCTTCACAAAACTAGACCTCCGTAACGCCTATCATTTGATCCGCATCAAGGAGGGTGACGAGTGGAGGACGGCGTTTAATACCCCTTTGGGGCACTTCGAATATCGCGTCCTTCCGTTCGGTTTGGTCAACGCTCCCGCCGTGTTTCAAGCGCTCATAAATGATGTCCTCAGGGACATGTTAAATCTGTTCGTGTTCGTCTACCTAGACGATATTCTCATTTTCTCTCCTACTCTCCAAGTTCATGTACAGCACGTTAGACAGGTCCTTCAGCGTCTCTTAGAGAACCGTCTTTTTGTTAAAGCCGAGAAGTGCACCTTTCACGCCCCTACGGTTACGTTCCTCGGTTCCGTTATCTCCGCTCAGGGGATTAGTATGGATCCTGTCAAAGTTCGTGCGGTTATTGACTGGCCTATCCCCGAGTCTCGTGTCGCTCTTCAGCGTTTTTTGGGGTTCGCGAACTTTTATCGACGGTTTATCCGGGGTTTTAGTCCGATTGCGGCTCCCCTCACCGCGCTCACGTCGGTTAAGTCACAGTTCTCCTGGACTGTTGCCGTTTAGGCGGCTTTTGAGCGTCTCAAATTTCTCTTTTCTTCCGCGCTTCTATTCTTATCACTCCAGATGTGGAGAGACAATTCATTGTCGAGGTCGACGCGTCGGAGGTGGGTGTGGGGGCTATCCTCTCTCAACGCTCCCCTGTTGATGAGCGGATCCACCCCTGCGCCTTTTTCTCGCATCGTCTTACCCCTGCCGAGCGGAATTATGATGTGGGGAATCGAGAGCTCTTAGCTATTCGTCTTGCTTTGGGGGAGTGGCGTCATTGGCTGGAGGGATCGGCTGTTCCGTTCGTAGTTTGGACCGACCATAAGAACCTCGAGTACATCCGTTCTGCCAAGAGGCTTAACGCCCGTCAAGCTCGTTGGTCTCTTTACTTTACGCGCTTTGACTTTACTATCTCTTTTCGGCCGGGGTCCAAGAATCAGAAGCCTGATGCCCTCTCACGTCAGTTTCCTTCCCCTGAGACCATGCCTACGGAGGAGGGGATTCTCCCCCAGGGGGTGATAGTAGGCGCGGCCATCTGGGGAATCGAACGTCTGGTTAAGCGTACGCTGTCTCACACTCGAACGCCGCGACTTTGTCCTAAGGGTCTTTTATTTGTTCCCCCTTCTGCCCGCCGCGCCATAATCCAATGGGGACATTCTTCTAAATTGTTCGTCCACCCGGGGGTCAGGGGTACGATCGCCGCGGTCAAACAGAGGTTTTGGTGGCCCTCTCGCGAACGTGACATTCGTCGTTTCATAGCCTCTTGTTCTATCTGCGCCCAGACTAAGGGTACTAATAAGCCTCCGGCGGGGTTTCTTAGGCCCCTTCCTGTCCCATCTCGTCCATGGGCTCAAATTGCGCTTGATTTTATCACTGGGCTTCCACTCTCCAGGGAAAACCAGGTCATTCTCACGGTAATTGACCGTTTTTCCAAGGCCGCCCATTTCGTCCCGTTGCCTAAACTTCCGTCCGCCAAGGAGACCGCTCAGATCGTTGTTGATCACGTTTTTAGGATCCATGGTCTCCCGGAAAGCGTAGTTTCGGATAGGGGACCGCAATTCTCTTCTCTCTTCTGGAAGGAGTTCTGTCGCCTCATTGGCGCTTCGGTCAGCCTCTCCTCTGGGTATCATCCCCAGACGAACGGTCAGGCCGAACGCGCTAATCAGACGATTGGCCGTCTGTTACGCTGTTTAGCTTTTCGCAATCCCGCGTCCTGGGCGGAACAACTTTCGTGGGCTGAGTATGCCTATAACTCCGCTCCAGCTTCTGCGACCGGTTTTTCGCCCTTTCAGAGTTGTTTAGGATACCAGCCTCCGCTTTTTCCGTCCTCCGCTATCATCTCCAGACAGTTTATGTGTAGGGAACTCTCCTGGCTCGACCACTGGCCAGCGGCCGGTGAGCCCTCGCAGACTGCACCCCAACCCGTGTTGGATGCGTCCGTCGAGATGACTTTTCGGCGAGAAAAGGTTCCCATAGTAACGCCCCTCTGAAACCACTCGGTTACTGACCATGGTTGCAGTGCAGTGATACATGTCTGTGTAACCTTGATAATCTGGCGGCCCGTAGTCCACCCGTGGTGGGGTACGCGGCTCTTTAGCCAGAGTTGAAGGGGGCGCATGTGAAGGAGACCCAGCTGTAGCACGGCGGAGGCTGACGCCATATAACCCAGCATCCTCTGAAAGGATTTCAGGGGTGTGTGGGTACCCATCCGAAAGGAGGTGGCTAGACGCTGAACACGGCGTGCACGCTGTGCGGATAAGCGAGCCTTCATCGTGATCGAGTTCAAGTCTATTCCAAGGAATGAAATAGTTTGACTGGGCTGGAGAGAGCTCTTTGTCCAGTTGACAGAGAGTCCCAGCGCTTTCAGATGGTTTAGGAGAACTGCGCGGTGCGACAGAAGCTCCGTCTGAGATTGTGCTACAATCAGCCAGTCGTCCAGATAGTTTAAAATGCGCAGCGGGGCGGGCGGGCGGCGACGAAACTGTAATAGATAGCCATTCTTTATGATGCTTAAAACCCACGGGGAGATGCCGGGGATGGCTTCCCATGCTTCGCAGCATGCGGCTAGCGGGTGAATGGCAGTTTCGCCCTGATTGCTGCACATAGCGGGCTGAACACTGTGTGTGGGCGCGCTTAGAGTGTGTGTGGCAACGGGACTTACACTCAGAGAGAAGTTTTTGCGTGAGACAGAGCGAGCAGAGGGGGGACACGCGCACGGGCTCATGGGCGTGTTTATGTTTTCTGCTACTAGAGCGGACAATGGCCGCTCTGTGAGACTGGGCTCTGTGGGAGACACGGGGCATGTGGTGCTTGTGTGTATGAGTGAACACATGTTTGTGGGCACATTTTTTACACTTGAGGCTTTTATGCTCTTTTTGTGAACTCTCTGGGTAGCCGTGAAAACGGCTTTTTGTCGCTCGCAAGCGGGCAGAGAAACCGGCTTGTTTGTGGCGGTAAGCACTACTGTAGTCGGCGAGGCTTTGGGGACTAGCAGAGGACGAAACTTTGACGGCGGTCCGGCCGCAGCGGGAGAGAGCCGTCTTTTTCTCAGCTGTGTTAGACAGACTTTTGCTGATCAGGCTTCAGCGTGATCTTGGGTCGAGGCCCCCGGGGAGGAGGCTGTCTGCGGCGGCTGTCAGAGCGAGAGCGAGGGTGGCCGCCCTGATTACGCTGGGGCTGCTGAGCTTGCTGATCCGAAGAGGCCGGTCGGAGAGATAGGCGCGTTGAGGAAAACGGCGCGTTCTGAATCTCTCATGTCGGCCAGCGTGAGCCACAGGTGTCTCTCAGCGACACAGAGGTTGGCCATACATCTCCCCAGGGCTTGTGCGGCGGCTTTAGTGGCGCGAAGGGAGAGGTCCGTCACGCTTCTCAAATCCGAAAGGGTGGGCGGGTTTCTACCGCTCTTCGCCATCTCACACAAGATGTCGCTCTGCAGCACTTGGAGGACAGACATGGAATGCAGCGCTGAAGCGGCCTGTCCGGCGGCGGCGTAAGCGCGGGCATGAAAAGTGGAGGTCGCTCTGCACGCTTTAGAGGGAAGCGTAGGGGAAGACCGCCATCTAGCAGAGGGCGGGCAAAGGTGAGCGGCGACCAGGTCCTCGACGGGCGGCATGGCAGTATATCCCCTCGCTCGGTGGACACGTCGGTGAGGTTTCGATTTTATACACTGTAGCCACGCCCTTTTCGGCGGGCTCTGACGCAATGAGCGAGCGCCGTCCGCTCATTGGCCGCGGGCTCAGCGCTGCTCTCCCATAGGTTCGTGCATTCTCTCTGAGCGAACCAATGAGCTGCTAGCTAGCCCCGCTCACGGTCTGCCTCAGAGAGACTGCGTTGACAATGATTACAAAATTATGGAATAATTTTTTGGCTTCAACTTCTCAGCAAAGATGAATCTTTCCCGTAGCGTAAGCTAGCTTACGCAATACGAGAGAACCTCTCGTAAGAGAACTCCGTTTTATCTGAATTTAATAGCAGGAAATTACGCGTCATCCAGCATTTTATATCTTTGAGACACTCTGTCATTTTAGATGAGTTAGTGTTTTCATCTGGTCTTGATGAAATATATAATTGAGTGTCGTCAGCGTAACAGTGGAAATTAATTCCATGTTTTCTTATAATATTACTAAGTGGCAGCATATATATTGAGAATAGCAGAGGGCCTAAAACCGATCCTTGCGGTACTCCATAGTCTACAGACGTTATCTTTGATTTTTTCCCATTTAAACAGACAAAATGAGAACGGTCCGATAAGTACGATCTAAACCAGCTTAATGTCCCTGGACACCTGTGTAGTTTTGTAGTTGATCCAAGAGTATTTTATGATCTATAGTGTCGAACGCAGCGCTAAGATCAAGTAGGACTAGTATTGAGATACAGCCTTGGTCAGAAGCTAAAAGTAAATCATTTGTAATTTTAACTAGCGCAGTTTCTGTACTATGATGCGGTCTGAATCCTGACTGGAATTTTTCATAGGTATCATTTTCTTGCAAAAAAGAGCACAATTGAGCGGACACTGCTTTTTCTAGTATTTTGGACATAAATGGAAGATTTGAAATGGGTCTGTAATTTGCCAAGTTATTTGGATCTAATTGCGGTTTCTTAATGAGAGGTTTTATTACGGCCAGCTTGAATATTTTTGGAACATGACCTATAGATAAAGACGAGTTAATAATATTGAGGAGAGGCTCTTCCACTACAGGTAATAGTTCTTTCAGTAGTTTAGTGGGTATTGGATCTAATAAACATGTTGTTGGTTTAGATGCAATGATAAGTTTATTTAGCTCCTCCTGTCCTATCATTGTAAAGCGGTGTAGTTGTTCTAGAGGGGCCATAATTGAAGCTAAGACACCATAGAGGATTGTACATTTATAATTGTGTTTCGGATGCTTTCTATTTTCTCATTGAAGTAATTCATAAAATCATTACTACTAAACTGTAACGGTATATTTTGCTTTGGTGATGTCTGTTAATTTGTTAGTCTAGCCATGGTGTTAAATAAAAACCTTGGATTATTTTGGTTATTTTCGATTAGTTTGCGGAGATGCTCAGCCCTGGCTGTTTTTAGTGTCTTTTTATAACGTGACATACAGTCTTTCCACGTGATTCTAAAGACCTCTAAATTAGTTTGTTTCCATTTACGCTCTAAGTTGGGGGTTTCTCTCTTGATAGCATGCAGGGCCGGCACTAGCCATTTGGGTGCCCTAAGCACAAATGCTTGGTGGTGCCCCCCACCCCTTCCCACCCCACCCCAAGGACAACAACCATTCAGAATTTCTTAGTTTTGGTTCTCTTTACTTACAAAATAACTTCTGCAAATAAATAATTTTACATCAAATATGAAAAGAAATAAATAATATAAAGGTTCAAATTATAAATACCAAAAACCACCACAATTACTAAAAAAAAGATTTGGAACTGAACAATGTAAACACAGAAAGTTAAAAGTGCAAAAAAAAGTTTAAAGAGGAAATAAATAACAGTATAAGTATGAATTTTAAAGTGCACATTTTAAACTGCAAATAACGATACATAACTGCACAGTAGAATTTACTCAACAGAGGGACTATATCTCTATAAAGAGACCATTATAGAACTATAAACATTTTCACTACCATCAGTTGTCAGAGGCCCTACAGAGGCACACGCCTACATTTCCTTGCTGCAAAATCAGCTATCAGGTCATCGCATGACAGTTTCTGAGCCACGTCCCCATTGATGCTGATGACAGCCAGACCACTTAAACGTTCCTGCCCCACTGATGAACGCATGTACATTTTGATGAGTTTGAGTATTGAAAAGCTTCGCTCAGCAGAGGCAACTGTGACAGGGAGAGTCAGGGCAATACGAAGAGCAATCAACAGATTGGAATATACCTCTTGAAGCCCATTGTTATGCAGAAATGTCAGCATTTCCAAGGCAGATGTCTGTGGTGAAAGCTGAGGAAGGTTGATGATTTCCTGCAACATCTCAGGTCCATCAACGTCAGCCAGTTCCTTATCCGTCATTGTCTTTTGGAATTCATTGCAGTGTCTCTTCAAGTCCTCCTTGGACATTCCGTTCACTTAGCTGAAGTCAAGCAGAACTCCATATTTTTCTTTGACTTGATTCATGGTCTCAAACCTCTCCTGTAGTGACATTAAAGCAGAGTCCACGACACAATTGAAAAATGTGACTTCAAGCTTTTTAAGGGCATCATTGAGGGGCTCATCAGCAGCCTCGTATGCAAAGTGCCTTTTTGTGCTCCTGAGCCTTTTCTCCTTAAGCTCTGTTTCTATATTCAGGGCCTCACAGAGTTCCTTGGCAGTTGACACAGCCTCATCAAACCCAGATTGTCTGTATTTGGAGAGGTTGATTTTGGTACTGTCAATGAGCCTGACAGCAACATCAAGCTGCATGGAACTTGATTGCAGTAGCTTGTTCACCTGGTTTGTAATGGTAAGTAGTTCACACCACACAACAGAGCAAATCACAAAACGAAATGAGGCTACTTCCTCAGCAAGAGCTTGAGCCTCCACTTTTGCCACTGGATCATTAACAGCCTCCCTTGCCTCCAGGAGAGCATCTCTCACTTCCTTTGTTTGATTTCGGACAGCTGTTACACTCTGAAGCCTACTCTCCCATCTAACGTCACTCCAAGATTTCAGAGTGAGTTTAACATGTTTTGTTAAAATGGACCATCACTGGGTGGCACCGGAGAAGAAATTGAACAGCTTCTGCAAATACCCAAAGTAGCCAGTGGCATCTTGTGAGGACTTGGCAGCATCAGCTATGACAAGGTTCATAGTGTGAGCTCCACAAGGGACAAACAATGCTCTTGGGTTCAACTGTAGCAGTCTTGTCTGAACACCTTGCTTCTTCCCTCTCATGTTGGCTCCATTGTCATAGGCCTGTCCTCGACAATTTTCAAAAGGAATGCCAAGCTCCTTCAATTTCTCAAGGACAACATTGGACAGGTTAAGGCCAGTAGTTTGCTCCACATCAATATATCCTAGAAAGTATTCTTTAATGTCTGGTTGCAGTTGGAAACAGACAATGCGCACTATGACTGACATCTGTTCCTTGTGACTCACATCTGGAGTGCAGTCAAGAATTATGGAGAAATATTTGGCCAAATGGATTTGTCTCACAATGGTGCGTAGTGTCTCTGAAGAGATGATCTGAATTAGTTCGTTTTGTATCTCATGGCTGAGGTAATGTGTGTGGGAACTCTCATCTTTTATTCTGGCCAAATTATTTTCCATTACAAGGTCATATGTTGCCATAAGCTCTACTTCCTTCAAGTAGTTGCCATTGTCTGGCTCATAAAGACGGTCAGAAGAGCCTCTAAAAGACAAATTTCTTGAGGCCAGTGAGAGAGTGATTGAGAGGAAGCGTTTGAGAATCTCTCGCCACCTTTTCCTTTCTGCCTCCAATAGTGTCAACTCCTGCTGATCTATTGCCATGCCCTTCTTTAGCCGTGTGTCCAGTTCTCTCCACTTGAGCATGTGTGTGATCTTGGCTACACTCATGACCCCTCAAACTGGTGTTGATGTTAGACCAATCACTGTGGCCCTCAGCAGTCAGCTTTATGTCTTTTGTGCTAAAAAGCTTGCATGCAAAGCAGAACACAGCATTGTTCTGTGGAGAGTACACTACCCAGCTCCTGTGCACCTTTTCTCCATTAGGGAGAACTTTGAACTGGAGGCTAGTATGAAATGCTCTTCCATCCGGTCCCTTAGGGAAATTAAAATCAGAGCTGACTTTAAAAGGCTCTCTCCGCACAATTTCCACACGATCAGCATCTAAGATGTGAGCTGACCATAGAGCAGGATCAGTTGGAGGGGGCACATATGGCTCTGCAGTATCACTTGGCCCCTCAGTGACAGGACTCAATCTGCCTTGAGAAGCGGATGCAGTTGTGTGCCGACTTGTATCTGTACCTGGGCTAATGGCTGGTGTTCCTGGCTACAACTGCTGGTTGAAGGTTCTTCCTCCTGGCCTTGAGTTGGTTGCATGTATTTCAGCATTGACCCTGCATTCAGAAATACAAGACAAAATATTGAGGGATTCTACTGAAATGCATTTTTGATTGAACCATCAATAACCATCATACAAAATTATTGCAGACATTAGTCTTTTTTATAGGCCTATGTGTCACTGGAACATTTAAAATTCAAAACTCTATTTTACTTTTAAAGGAGGTCTGATGAGGCACAATATAATAATTCTGTACATAATTTGTAGGGCTGGGAAGACATTAATCGCATCCAAAATAAAAGTTTGTGTCTACATGAATGATATATTTGTGTGTACTGTGTATAATTATTTTGTGTATATATATATATATATATATATATATATATATATATATATATATATAAACACATTTGCATGTATGTATTTAAGAAATAATTGCTATTTATATATAACATATTTACATTTATATATAATATAAATTATATATAATAAATATATACAGTATATACATGCAAATATTTCTTAAATATATACGCACATATGGGTGTGTATTTATATACAAAATAATTATACACAGTACACACACATATATCATATAGACACAAACTTTTATTTTGGATGCGATTAATCTTTTCCCAGCCTTAATAATTTGACAACTCTGTGAATATGAAAATATACAAAACACTGAGATAGTGGGGTTTTTTTTCTAATTGCAGTTTCACCAACATATGTCGCCCTTGGGCCTTGGCCTATGAACCTCTTGAAAATGACCGCATTATCCACATAGAACAACAACGAAAAAACTTCCTTTTCTTCTCAAACAAACTAACTGCATCTTAAACAGCCCAAGTTTCAAAACTTCCCGGGGGAGAAATCCCCGGACCCCCGTTTAAATAAAAGATTCAACATGCAGGGAAAGCCCTGGATCATTTGCACTACTAGCGACGCCCCCTGCCCTGGACATGCATACATGAACACTTTTATTTAAAACATTGTCTTACCTGCAAGCGATGCGCGAGTATCATCCCGCTGTTTCTTCTTTTTTCTTTTTTCCGCCCCCGACTCTTGATGCCTTTTCGAGGCCATGTCTGATAATGTCGATCAGGTGTCTGTCAAATTTGACACTGATTGAGGAACAGACCACTGGCAGGTGGGAAAGGGGGGGGCACCAGAGGGAGACTCGCACAGGAGATTCACCTTTTTCTCTACTAATTTGGTCTCTAGGCCTATACTACTTTTGTATTTGCTTTTGTATATGAACATGCTTTAGACATATTTTATTTGTTATTTATACTAGTTGCCTATTGTGATGATTTTTCACGACCCAGATTTTTTGGCCTATTTTTGGCCAATTTTGTTTGACCCCAAAGGAGTTCAATAAGTCTGTAAACGCAGCCCCTAAAGCATCATTTTTATTATCTACGTGTATGTTAAAATCTCCAGCAATTATTGCTTTCACCAATAGATCCGAGAGAAAGTCTGCGAACTCTTTTAGGAATTCAGCATATGGCCCTGGAGGTCTATATACAGTAGCCAAGGCTAGAGATAATATGGATTTCCTTCTTACATCTAAGAGCGTAACATTTAGCACAAGTACTTCAAATGAATTAAACCTGTGATCTGTTTTCTGAGTTATATTAAAAATATCTTTATAGATTGTTGCAACACCGCCGCCACGACCGATCAGACGAGGCTCATGTTTATAACAGTATCCTGGCGGAGTAGATTCGTTTAGACCAAAATACTCATTTGGTTTAAGCCAGGTTTCAGTAAGGCACAGAACATCAAAGTTATTATCTGTGACCATTTCATTTACAATAACCGCCTTAGGTGTGAGCGATCTAATGTTTAGAAGACCTAGCTTTAGAAATTGTTTTTGTTCACTGATATTTAGATTTTCTGGTTTAATTACAATAAGATTATTGCTAGATCCTGCACTAGATTTATTGTTTGGTTTCACTAAACGAGGAATAGACACGGTTTCTATATAATGTTCCACACTATGCATATTAGTTAAGTTTGGACCGCAAAGGCTGTGATTTGGACTTTGACTTACTAGTCATCTGGTGCATAACGTCTTGGAGATGTTGTCCGACAGCACAGCCGCTCCGATTCGGCTGGGATGGAGTCCATCTGCACGGTACAGCCTGGGTCTCTCCCAAAACAGATGCCAATTATTTACAAAGAGCAGTTTCTGTTCATTACACAATGACATTAACCATTCATTTAATGCAAATAGTCTACTGAACCTTTCCTGTCCTTGTCTGTACGTGGGAAGCGGTCCAGACACGATGATCGCTGCTTTAGGCGCTGTGCTGCGTACCGTCTCGATCAGGCTCCTGTAGTCCTTCTTCAGAACCTCCGTCTGCCGCAGCCTGATGTCGTTCGCTCCCGCGTGCAGCACAACAGCTCCGACATGCTCGTCCCCGTTCAGGATCTCAGGAACCTGTGCAGCGACATCAAGAACACGAGCACCAGGAAAGCAGTGAGTACGCACCTTACCTTTACCCAAAGTAGTGCGGACATGACGGACCATGGATGTGCCGATGATCACGGCGTCGTCACGTTCCGGCTCGCGAAGAGGGGAGAAGCGTTCCGGGTGGAGATCTCGAAGACCGGGAGAGGCGGAGAGGCAGCTCTGGTCCTGTCTTCCGCTGTGTGATCCATGGTCCATGTTGTTGTTTCTGTGCCGGAGTGAATGAAGCCCGAGATGATCACGTCCTCCTGGGCAGAGGAACATACGGAGTAGACGAAGTCGGAGTCAAAGTGTTAACGTTACTAACCACTGATTTGTGAGCGTCGGCGCGTGATGCTTCAAGCGTTGAGCGCCGATCCAACACCTCGGCTTGCTTCACCAGCAGACCACGGATCTGTTTCTCGACGTATTCCAGCTCCTGCTTCACCGTGAAGAGCTCGAATGTGTCCTCACCTGCACTCAGAGGTAATGTTAGACACGCATCTGATATGTTCGCCATTATAACAGATGAACAGTAAATTAGTAGTGATACTACAACTATCACTACTAATTTAGGACTGAAATGCCGGAAATAACCAGGATTCAGTGAAACGGGTGTAAGATGAGACGGCCAATAGGCGAGAGGCCACACGTGGAATGCTAGCGGGCTAAAGGCTAGTAGCCGGGATTCGGAAGGTTGGATATAAGTAGTGATATCAAAGCAATCCAATTGTTTTTTATAAGGAATAGTATCAAGGATAAGTTCACATGATATAAAAATAGAAAGTGCTTGTTTATAAATAAGTGCTAAAGAAGAAAATCAAGTATTAGTGAAGAAATTCTCCGGAGCTACAAACACAAACACTGATCGCACGCGCTACGTTAATAGACCTCGTTCTAGGAGCAGATTGGCCTGAAGAAACAAAAGGTCTGATCAAGGACTGATGGTTTGGCATCAGGCCGGGGTGATCTGTTGTCACACAGGGCATGCCGCTCTGCCATGGTCACCTCAGGACTAGATCATGAAGCTAGTGCTGAAGCAGTCTTCATATGGAGGAAGCCAAGTGGCTGCGTCTGCCATATGGCCCAGGAGCCTCTGAAGGTTCTTTCAGTGGGACCCTTTCTCACTTCTAAATAACACCAACCGAACACACTCTTTCTTGAAGAGACGTGTTGGACCAAGTGCTTCTCCAAACTGAAAAAGAGATACTCAGCCCGAGGGCGAGATTACTCTCTTCCTGGCGACCTGAAGACCCAACTAGCTATGGAGCACTCGAAGAGTAAGACCTTGTACGGATACTTTTGCACCTTCGAATGCAAGAACACAGAATGATCTGTGGAGTAGAGTGATCGAGATCTGAAGTATTGTCCTCAAGGTCGAACGCTGGAGGCCATCAAGGGAATGGAGCATTTGATGCATTTGTTTTACAAATGCATCTGTGTAAGGAAATGAACAAACGCTTTTCGAAAAAGGCTCATTTCAGTTAACACACGTCCAAGATGGCCATAGCCCACCACTCTAAGGTATAAAGAAATACGGGTTTATAGAAAACGGTTATCATATCGACTGAGGAAAAAGCTACATCGCATCCATCGCCAGAAGGACGTTTGCACACAGGACAGAAGCAATTCTCAACACGTAGGCGTGATGAATATCAATAACTTTAGGAGCATCTTTGCTCAACACCTAGGTATGATTCATATCTTATAAGAGGACAGTGACCCGACTCGGAGGAAGCAAGGTCTAAGTGTGATTCATGCCACTTACCTATCTCCACGAGACAGCCAGGGATGCGTGAGAAGGCGGATGACCGGGTCCTTGATCCGCATCCAGCTGCCGTGCTGGCGAAAAAGAGGGGGTTGAGGGGTGCAATGCTTTACAGGGTCACACACTGCCAGTGACTTTCCCACTTGGGGCCCAGGAACAGAGGAATTTGCTCTTTCTTTGAAGTTTGTGTATCACTTACTCCACTTCTTTTTGGAGCATGCGGTGAAACAGGACACACACACCAACAAAGACTCCACCTGGCCCTCACCCAAGGGGAGGGAGGGGATCGGTGACCAACTCCAAGAGTATCCGCCTCCATCCTGGGGCTAGGCATAGCTTCATGTTGAGGCCTGGTTGGAGGCTGCTGCAGAGACCCAGCAGGAGCAGCAGGGACAAGAATCCCCCCAAAAGGCAGTGGCCGCCAGACACAGGTGCACCTGTGTCATGACAGACCACTCCAATGGAGGGAAACCTCGCAGCCCTTCACCATTCCTTCATCAAGGGTAATGAGGGGGGAAAGCTATTCAGGCAGTTTCTGGAAGAGAAAGGTGCCATTCACCACCTGATAAGCTCTCCATGCATTTTGTAAAAGAACCAGCACAGCCTGCCCTGAGAAACCAATCCTCCAAGGATTGGAAGACTGAATGGGACACGATGGAGTTTTCATCTCCATCATCTCCAGAGGCCAGCTCACCCTCCGATGCTGCTATCGACATCTTAACTTCTAGGGGAACCCCCATTGAAACTGCTGATCAGTCCCTTGTGTGATGCGAATCCCACATGCCAATTCTATTTGGCTCGTTCAATACTCAAAAGAACATTGGCTCTCTGACGCAATACCCATTCAGTCCGACGTAATCAACTGAAAGGGAACTAGTGTGACTGGGCTTTAAAATAAACGATTGGAAACTAAATGCTGCTGTAGCTCTTCAATAAGATGATCATCATAGATGTGAACTATTGTTATTTCTCTGTCTTCAGTCTGAGTTATTGCAGTATTGCAGAGAAACAGAGTCTCATTCTGACTTCAGCTCTGAAAACAAACCCGTCACACCTGAGAGAGCTGGACCTGACCGGGAATAATCTAGGAAACACAGGAGTGAAGCACTTATGTGCCGTACTGAAGGATTCACACTGTAAACTGGAGAGATTGAGGTCAGTCACATTCACATACAAGAATCAAAATGCTTAAAATCACTTCAACTGTTTAAACTAGAACACATTAACATTATATTTGTACAAACATTTTCACTGGTGAAATAAAGATGAAGATCTCTATTCCTCTGTCTGTTTTATTTTCTGATGAAGATGATGTGACTTTACAGAATAAAGAGTCTCTTATTATCTTCATTCTCTCTCTCTGCTTATGTAGATTAAGCTGCTGTCATATGCCAGATGAAGGTTGTTCTGATGTGACTTCAGCTCTGAAATCAAACCCGTCACACCTGAGAGAGCTGAGCCTGAGCGGGAATAAACTAGGAGACTCTGGAGTGAAAAACCTCAGTGATCTACTGATGAACTCACAATTCAAGCTGGAGAAACTACAGTTAGTATCATTATACTGTACAGCATAGGCATCACTAGACCCTGTTTAGGGGGCCTTCAGCCCCTAATCTTCTTCCTAGCCTCCCTAAAAATGTGTGATTAAGTGTAGGCTACACAAATTAGTTTTTACTTCAGTCTTGTTATAATCAAATTCAGCGCGTTCTTCATCTTCAGCTCGCAGCGGCGTCGAGCATGTCAGAAACAGAGGACAGTGTGTGTGTGTCTGTGTGTGTGTGTGTGTTTCATCTGAGCCTCATTGGTCTGTCATTGCTCTTCAATGTCAGAATATTTGAAATGACCAATCAAATCAAAGTAGGCAGGCTTTATGTTCACAGACGCCGCTGAATGCAAATTTTAACAGAGCGACTCGACGCTTCAGTTTACGTCAAGTGCGAATTAAGATGCAAGTAGCTGAACTAAACATTTCATATTTGACATTTTTTAGTTTAACGAAAACAAAAATAATCAGGCAAACTAATTGTCTAATTTTGGCATTTTGAACTGAAAATGTAACATGACTCATAGTTTACTGTCATTGTGAGTGGAAAACAAAACATTAACAAAGCCGTTTTCATCATGCTAGGAACAAGACTAATAATGAATGTGTACATATTGAGAAATAATATAATACAATTTGTAGCCTTCAGTAAATTAAAAAAAAGCTCAGCTTTAGGAGGGGAAGAGACAGTGCAAGATCAGGAGACTGAGAGAAAAAGAAAGGGTGATGGAGAAGGGGAGAGAGCACGTTTTGACAAATAATCTACTGCCCGCTGATTTTAAAGCTATTTTCCTTTTTTTTTTTTTTTTTTGGCCTTCAAACATCTTGAAATGCACATATTATAAGAGAAATAAAAAAATGTGATACCCCTAACAACCTCAAATTTAGGTACTTTGTCCACTGACAGTCAACAAAAAGTTTTAAAGCTGGTGTTATTTTTTTGGCCTTCAAAACATCTTAAAATACATATGTATATGTAGATCAGAGAAATCAACATTTTCTCTGGGAAACCCCAAACCCCCTTAACTAGCCTACCTCACATTCTGGACCAATGATTATAAACCCTGCCATTTGCATGTTTATAAAACTAGTTAATTAGAGCCTAAAATAAAGTATTACTTTTTTGAAATCCCTATTTGCTGGACCCTCATTAGCCTAGAGCAATTACAGTGTGACTCAAGTGTATTTATTTGAAGACAGCAGGGCTTATGTTTCATTGTTTATAACAGTGCACTCTCTGGGTTTTCCCTATTGCTCACATTTTTATGTTTTTTTTTAATCTAATTGTTTTATTCCCATCTGATTCAATGTACTGATTCTGTACAAAATCTGAATTTTTTAACAGAGGATAAAGAAGAGAGACGTCAAATAAATAGTTAGAAATGAAAGTGAAGAAACAGTGTCTTCCAGCACACAGAACTAGTGTGACTGGGTTTTAAAACAGACTATTGGAAACTAAATACTGCTGTAGCTCTTCAATAAGATGATCATCATAGATGTGAACTATTGTTATTTCTCTGTCTTCAGTCTGAGTGATTGCAGTATTACAGAGAAACAGAGTATCATCCTGACTTCAGCTCTGAAATCAAACCAGTCACACCTGAGAGAGATGAACCTGAGCGGGAATCATTTAGGAAACACAGGAGTGAAGCACTTATGTGCCGTACTGAAGGATTCACACTGTAAACTGGAGAGATTGAGGTCAGTCACATTCACATACAATAATCGAAATGCTTAAAATCACTTCAACTGTTTAAACTAAAACACTTGATACTCAATATATGACAATGAGTCTGAGTTCACATTACATTTGTGTAAAATTCTTCACATTCATTTGATTGTAAGATAATCTCTCTTCCTTTTTTTGTGTCTCTCTAGACTAAATGACTGTGGCATTACAGATGTTTCTTCTTTAACTCAGTCTTTGACCAACTCAAAAGCACTGCAGTTTTAACCCTCTGATCGTCGACAAAACCAGCTCACTTCTTATAAGTGTAAAAGAGGCTCAAAATACTCTGCTGGATTTGATCTTACATATAAGTGTTATACATCATTCGATCCAGTTAAGTGTCTATTTTTTTGTGTAAACTCACTATAAAAACAAAGTGTTGTGCGTTTGTCAAATACCGAAAAATGAACATGATGCGAATTTTGCCTTCTCTCTGTCAGTGAAGTCTATTCTGAAACACGTCTGAAAATGAACTGTAACTCACTGAGTACTGAGACTTCTCTGTATGAAGCTGAAATACTATTCTTTTAAATTAAGTAATTTATATATAAAACAAATATTCTCAGTTTACGTAATCTTTATGAAAAAAGGTGTCAGTCTTTTTCCTTTCAGTTAATTATAGCGTATGACGTGTTAATGTGATCACGCTCATGGAGAGCATGCGCTATTCAAAAGCAAATGTTGAGGCAAGCCATGAAAACACCCACATCAGTTGGATAAAACATCAAGTTTATTAAGAATCTTCTACTTTACCTTGTAATAATACTATTGTAATAATCCTGGAAAAGTTACCTCAGAAGTGCTGGTACACGTTCATTTCGAGGAGCACAAATTCAGCTGATGTAGAAAGTAATTTGTTCTTAAGTGCTTTATTCTAATCGAATATTGAATAGTGTCTGTAAACTGCACAAAGACTGTTTAAATATGAATTGCGTGTCTGTGTGAATGAATGAAGCGTGATGTTGTTTACTAGAGATGTACATCGCATCTCATTCTCATTCACGCTCATTTCTACATTAGAAACGTTATTTTTACATGAACACATCCAAACTATATTGCTATAGCCTACTGAGATTTGTCCTAATCGCGATATAGAAGTGTCTGTAGTGACAACATTTCATTGACTAGTTTTGGATAGATAATCAAGTTTTTACTATAAAATAGACATCAAATAAACTTTTGTTAGACAGTTTCATGCTCATGTTAGGTCGGCTAACGCGCTGCAGCATTTTGCTGTTTTTTTTTTTTTTTTACATAGCTGCAACATAGGTTTAAAAAACTCTGTCATTAATGATCATATAAATAAAATCAATACATGATTATAAACTAAAGAGGGTCTTCTTTTTTGTGTACACTCTTATTAACTTTGTGTTTTTGTAAAATAAATTAAATAAACAGGGTGCGCTTTCAGCTCACTCTGTCTCCGCAAAAATCTCTCTGAAACGCGTCCGAAAAATGAACTGTAAACTCAGTAAATACTTGTCACAGAGCGATTTGGCTTTATATCGATTTGGTTTGAGACATTTTAAGGTGTTCCCATTGTTTTTCGCTCTGAATCGCTCAACATTCAAGCAAACATTTGCGAACAAAGTTTTGCTTGACAAAATGGATCATGCCATTATAACGTTTCCACCAGCATTTATCGCATTAGTCGGATATCGATCAACATAAAAACCGATGAGACCGAACGATTTCGAAATCGAAATGATCGATTTCATTTGAGTCAATATTCATGAAATTCAATTGAATTTTACTGTTTACATAATGCATTTTTTATTCGATATCACTTTATTCGGATAAAAACGTGTGGATGGAAACATAACTATTGTTACTGTTTAACTGATGAACTATTTTTATGCAATGACTATCTTTGTCCTTTGGTGTGACGTTTTGTCCTATGGTGTGACAAACATAAAACAACAGAAAAATATACTTATTTCAAAATATGTTTTGTGCGTTACCTATGTTTTTAACAAAAGAGTCAAGTTTGGCATTAAGGGAGTTTCAATAATATCTCCTCTTAGATGGGTACAATTTCAATAAGTTTTGTAAGGTTGGCGAAAAAGTTCTATTGACATTCATATAGGGAAATGTTTATCTATTCATGGTAAAAAATTATTCAAATTTTTACTTTCATGTAATATAAATATCATTTTAATAAAAAAATGTTTTAATAATGTGAACAATTCTCTCAATTATTTCTTTAATGTTATTTAATATAATTTTTCAGGACTTTTTAAATGTCACACCACAGGACATATTTACAGTATCATTGAGTGAAAACGTGAAAATAATATGTGACAAAATGAGTTACCACTACTATTTTCTGAAAATGCAGTTTTCGTACTCCATAAATATGTGTATTTTTTCTTAAAAAGTTATGTTTTCCTAAAAAAAAGTACTTTTTCTTGGCCATTTGTCAACAATTATATATATATATATATATATATAAAGTCAAAAGTTTTAGATCGGTAAGATTTTTTATGATTTTAAAAGAAGTCTCTTCTGCTCACCAAGGCTGCTTTATTTGATAAAAAAGTGTAATTTATTCCTGTGATCAAAGCTGAATTTACAGCATCATTACTCCAGTCTTCAATGTCACATGATTCTACAGAAATTATTATAATAGGATGCTCAAGAAACATTTATGATTATTATCCATGTTGAAAACAGTTTTTTACATTTTTATTTCAGGATTCTTTGATGAATAGAAAGTTCAAAAGAACACAATTGATCTGAAATGGAAAGATTTTGTAACATTAATCACTACCATTCAAAAGTTTGGGGTCAGTAAGAATTTATTTTTTATTTTTGGGGGAAAGAAATTAGAAAATACTTTTATTCATCAAGGATGAGTTAAATTGATCAAAAGTTACAGTAAAGACATTTATAATGTTAGAAAAGATTATATTTTAAATAAATGCTGTTCTTTTGAACTTCCTATTCATCATAGAATTTTTTTTTTTTTTGGGGGGGGGGGGATCGTACACGACTGTTTTCAACATTGAAAATGATCATTTATGTTTTTTGAGCATAAAATCAGCATATTAGAATGATTTCTGAAGGATCGTGTGACACTGAAAACTGATGTGTAATCAGCAACAGTAATGATGTTGAAAATTCAGCTTTCAAATTACATTTTAAAATATATTAAAATAGAAAACAATCATTTTAAATTCTCATAATATTTCACAATATTACTGTTTGCCATTATTTTTTTTCATCAAATGTAGCCTTCACTCAAAAAAAGAAATTGTTGAATGAACGTGATTTAATCAAATAAATTGTTGAATGAACGTGATTTAAATGTAGCACCCATTATGCATCTAATCAAATCAAGTAAACTTGAACTACTTTGAATATTTTATGTAAACACAATATACATTTGCAGATTCAACATGATTGTAATATGTTAATGTAACTTCTTCACAACTAATTGAATCAAAATGTTTGTATTGTGTTAGTCTAATCAAATTTATTCTTATCCACTTAATGTCAGTAAAGCAGGGAACTACACTGCGACCAAAATGGTCGCATATGCGACCTTTTGAAATCCCATTGCGACCCTAATTTTTAATGGGGATTGTCCATTTTTTGTCCCGCCAAAGCCTTTTTTGATCGCGGTGAGTGTTGTAGAGTAGAATGACTGATTGTTTGACAGGGCGCAAACGAGCTGAGAGAGAGAGAGCACGCCCTGGCCGCGCGCGCACTATCACGTCTTCACACAACACAAGCGCTGTCTTGCTCTCTCTATCGCGTGCATTTTATTCAAATGACATGATAGTAAAAGGTTTGTGTCTTTATAATAGGCATGCTAATCATAATCATAGGCTACCATCTGAGCCTGCGGCAGGAAAAAGACGCAGAGATGTAAGACACAGTGTCTCTTCCTTACACCAAGGTAGATTTGCGGTCTGGTGTTCGGCTGATAAACTCTGCCATGAGCTAACTAATTATATTGCTAGCGCTGATATTGACATCGACTAACGTTATATGATCACTAGCAGTTTTTTAGACTAACGTTAGTTTTTTCATAATCATAATCGCGTGATTCGCGTCAAGACACCTGATTGGCTAATACTACACAATGAAGATAAATTAAATGTTTTATTAAATAATTACTGAAAATATCCCTCTCTTCATCCCACACCCCAAACATGACATACAAAATGTTGTGGAACAGAAACAACCAGAGATATATTTATAAGCTATCATTTTATTGTCATCACAGCTTTCCAACAGTCCTGCGTAAGCAACCTGATCTCACAGAATTCCGTGAAATGAACACGGACTCTAAACTCAAAATCCGTTGCAGTTTCACGGATTCAAAAAATCCGTGATGTGCCCACGGAATGGGGTATATGCACGCATAAGTTCCGCATTTGACGCAAGGATGCTCGTCCATTTCCGGTTGTGGAGATTTAAGCGGAGGAGAACAGAGGAAAACGTCTCGGTTACGGATGTAACCCTCGTTCCCTGAGTAGGGAACGGAGACGTTATGTCAGAAGTGACGGAGATTGGGGGTTTCGCATAGAAAGCCAATCCTCTTCGAGTATTTAATCACGAGCCAATGGCATGCAATGCCTTGGGGCTGCGGAAATTTGCATAGCGTACTCCGCCCTACTCCGTGAGTATAAAAGGAGGAAGTGAACGCAACCGCAGTATGTTTTCGCTGAGGAGCCAAGACTGAAATCAGGCGTCTACCCAGCGGTACAGCAGAAGTGGCAGGGAGACGTAACGTCTCCGTTCCCTACTCAGGGAACGAGGGTTACATCCGTAACCGAGACGTTCCCTTTCGTAGTCACTTCGAGTTACGTCAGAAGTGACGGAGATTGGGGGTCAATGCCATCACGCCATCTTACAGCTGTCTTCCAGTGCCCTGCGAAAGTCTGGACCCCTGAACTCTCTCTCTTTTTTTTTTTTTGGGATCCTACTTTGACACAGGATTACCAAGGTACACTGGGAAACATATCCCGGGAGGGACATGCTACCAGATGCCTACCGAAGGGAGGTCTTAAGAATACACATATGGCCACATAGGAACGCATATTGAGATCACTGGAGTACCAACCGCAGGTGGTTAAAAACTTAACTCCAGGGGTGGCAGATGGCTTGCCAAGGGAAGACACATGCTCAGAGAGGCTTACAGTGGATAATACACATGAGACAGTTACCAAGGGAACTGAGCACATGGAGGCACCTAGCCGGCACCCAAAGCAACATCAGTGGTGCCCGCATCGTCGGTGCTGGAGGACTCAATGGAAGACTACTGAGAAATATCGCACTTATCCAGTCGAGAGTGGAATGGCGAGCAAGCGAAGACACCTAAGCGGGTCCAGTACTGGCGGAAGCGAGTACGTGAGAGGACACCGGCTCAACTCGCAGATTGTAGAATCTGGCGAAGGTGTTTGGTGTCGCCCAGCCTGCAGCTCTGCAGATGTCTGTTAGCGAGGCGCCATGCGCTAGAGCCCAAGAGGAGGCCACACTCCGAGTGGAATGGGCCGTCACACCAAGGGGGCACGGACGGCCTTGCTGCTGGTAAGACAAAGCAATGGCATCCACTATCCAGTGCTTTGAGAGAGCCCTTCCCTTCTGGCTCCCCCATGACAGACAAAGAGCTGGTCTGAGGTCCTGAAACACCGCGTTCTGTCGACATAGGTGCGGAGAGCACGTACCGGACAGAGCAGTGCCAAGGCTGGGTCTGCCTCCTCCAGGGGCAGCGCTTGCAGGTTCACCACCTGGTCCCGGAAGGGAGTGGTAGGAACCTTGGGCACATATCCAGGCCGGGGTCTCAAGATCACGTGAGAGTAAGCCGGCCCGAACTCCAGGCACGCTTTGTCAACGGAGAATGCGTGCAGGTCCCCCACCCTCTTGATGGAGGCCAGTGCAACCAGGAGTGCTGTCTTCATTGACAGAAACTTTAACTCCACCGATTGCAAAGGCTCAAAGGGATGCCTCTGCAGAGCACTCAGAACTACTGAGAGGTGCCAAGAGGGTACGAGGGGAGGACGAGGCGGATGTAGCCTCCTCGCTCCCCTCAGGAACCTGACGACCAGGTCGTGCTTCCCGATGGACTTACCTTCCACTGCATCATGAGACGCGGCAATGGCCGCGACATAAACCTTAAGGGTGGAGGGCGAAAGCCTACGCTCCAACCCTTCCTGCAGGAAGGAAAGCACGACACTGATCGAACATCTCCGGGGGTCTTCTCCGCGAGAAGAGCACCAATTGACGAAGAGGTTCCACTTCAACGCATAGAGGTGTCTCGTGGACGACGCTCTAGCGGAAGAGATGGTTGCCGCCACCACAGGTGGCAGCGAACTCAAACCTGCCTCGTCCCGTCCAGGAGCCACAGAGTGCCCCGTCTCTGAGTGAGTAGGTCTTGTCTCAGAGGAATAGGCCAAGGAGGTGCTGTCGCGAGGATCTCCTTGATCCTCCTTGATCTTGCACAATACCCGTGCAAGAAGGCTCACTGGGGGAAACGCATACTTGCGTGGGCCCCGCGGCCAGCTCTGCGCCAGCGCATCTGTGCCGAGAGTGCCCTCGGACAGGGAGTAAAACTGGGCGCAGTGGGATGAGTCCCGGGAGGCGAACAGATCTATCTGTGCCTCCCCGAACTGGTCCCAAATCAGCTGAACCATCTGGGGATGGAGTCGCCATTCGCCGGAGATAGGGCGGACCCGTGACAGCTCGTCGGCCGCCAGGTTCCGGTCTCCTGGAATGAACACTGCACGAAGGGACCTCAGGTGCTTCTGACTCCATAGTAGGAGGTGGCAGGCGAGCTGCGACAACCGACGTGAGCGTAGGCCACCCTGGTGGTTGATGTACGCTACTGCAGTGGTATTGTCTGCCAGGCGTACTGCCAACAGCTTGAGGCAATTGATGTGCATGAGGCGCTGGGGTCCTGTCCAGGAACCCGCGGCTGCATGCCCATTGCACATGGCACCCCAACCCGTGGTAGATGCATCCGTGGAGACGAGGAGATGCCTGGAAGCTCGCTGAAGTGGAACACCGGCCCGTAAAAAGCTGAGGTTCGACCATGGGAAGAAGGTTCGGCGGCACGCTGGAGTCACTGGAACTCGGAGCGTGCCGCGATGCCATGCCCACCTCGGGACTCGATCGCGAAGCCACAGCTGAAGCGGTCTCATATGAAGCAATCCGAGCGGCGTTGCTGCAGCTGCGGATGCCATATGCCCCAGGAGCCTCTGAAAAAGTTTCAGTGGGACCGCACACTTGCCCTCGAACTGTCGAAGACAAGTCAGCAGTGAGTGCGCGCGCTCGTTCGTGAGCTGCGCGGACATGGTGACCGAGTCTATCTCCATGCCGAGAAAAGAGATCCTCTGCACGGGGCAAAGTTTGCTCTTCTCCCGGTTGACCCGAAGGCCCAGACGGGCTAGGTGCCGTAGCACCAGGTCTCTGTGTTCGCAAACCTGTTCTCGAGAGTGTGCCAATATCAGCCAATCGTCGAGATAGTTCAGGATGCGGACCCCGTGTTCGCGAAGGGGAACAAGGGCTGCCTCGACAATCTTCGTAAAGACGCGAGGGGACAGAGCTAACCCGAATTGGAGAACCGTGTACTGATATGCCTGGCCTTCGAAAGCAAACCGGAGAAACGGTCTGTGTCGCGGCAATATGGAGACATGAAAGTACGCGTCCTTCAGGTCGATCGCTGCAAACCAATCCTGAGGCCGAATGCATTCGAAAATGCGTTTGGCTGTGAGCATTTTGAACGGTAGTCGATGGAGAGTACGGTTCAAAATGCGCAGATCCAGGATCGGTCGTAACCCAACGGTCTTCTTGGGGACAATGAAGTATGGGCTGTAAAACCCGGACCTCACCTCGGCTGGAGGGACCGTCTCGATTGCACCCTTCGCCAGCAGGGTCGCAATCTCCGCTCTCATGACCGGGGCATTGCCACCGACCATAGTGGAGCGAACTCCCCCGAAACGGGGAGGAGACCTGCGAACTGAATCGCGTAGCCGAATCTGATCGTTCTGATGACCCAGCGGGACAGCCCGGGGAGCTCTAGCCAAGCTCCCAGGAAATGAACCAGCGGGGTCATGCGAACTACAGACGTCCCGCCGGAGGGGCAGCGGGGCGGGGAGACCGGCATGCGCTCGGGAGTTACCCCGTACGGATGCGCAGTCGAGCCCCGTTCCCCGACAGAAGAGACCAGGGAAGGACGTGCGTTCCACGGGGGTCTGTTCTGCCGGGGGTCTGACGACAGAGGGGGAGGGGAGTGGCGTAGTCGAGGGACGACACACGCTCCCTTCCGCACCCTCAGAGACAGAGAGGAATGAGAGGGTCGATGCACTGGGGCGACGAGCGTACTCATTCCAGTCTGTGTGCTCAGTGATGATGTCAAGTCTTTCTTTAACCAACTCAGGGTGCTGCCCACCCGTGGGTGAGCAGCGGGGAGCTGAGAACAAAAGATTCTCCCCCGGCCCTCCACCGGGGGAAGGAGGGGGCCTGCTACCGCCTCTAGGGAAAAACTCGACTTCATCACTGAGCAGCCCGTCTCAGGGACGCCGCTTCGCCTGGCGTTTAGCGGGGCGCGCGACCTGAGGGGGCTGTGACGCCTGCCTGCGGCCTCCTTCACGCCGCGTCCCGGGTGAAGGCTGCTGCTGGGGATGCGGGGGAGGGAGGGGAGCCGCAGGGGGGCGTCCTCGGCGGCGAGCAGAGGGAGGCATCTGAGCCGACGGCTGGTGAGAGGCAGCAGCTGACCGTCGGGACAGGATGTGTTTAATGGCCTCCGTCTGCTTCTGGGCGGTCGAGAACTGCTGGGCGAAGTCTTCGACCGCACCGCCGAACAGGCCAGCCTGGGAGAGGGGGGCGTCGAGCAGACGTGTCCGCTCGGCGTCCTTTGTGTCTGCCAGGTTGAGCCATAGGTGTCGCTCCTGGACCACGCTAGTGGCCATCACCTGACCAACGGAGCGAGCGGCCACTTTCGTCGCTCGGAGAGCGAGGTCAGTGGCAGCTCGCAGCTCGTCAAAAGCCGTTGGGTCAGTCCCACCCTCGTGCATGTCTCTGAGCAGTTTGGCTTGAAACACTTGCAAAGTGCTCATGGCAGGCAAAGCGGCGGCCGCCTGTCCCGCCGCTCTATAGGATCGCACCGCCATAGACGACGAGAACCTACAGGCTTTGGATGGGTGCTTAGGAGTCCCACGGGAGGAGGCGCTCTGAGGACACAGTTGCATCGCAACAGAGCGCTCCACCGGGGGAATCCCAGCGTACCCACGGGCAGCCGCACCATCGAGGGGAGGAAAGGCGGGAAAAGCTGGAGCGCGCTCTCGTGAGGTCAAAGGAGCCCTCCAAGTGCGCGTCAGCTCCACATGCAACTCGGGGAAGAAGGGGATTGGGGTCGGCTGTGGCCTTGCGGCGGCGGCTTTACCCAAAAACCAACTGTCCATCCGTGAGAGATCGGGGCAGGACGGAGGGTTCCACTCTAACCCGATACTCACGGCGGCCCGAGACAGCATGGCCGTCATCTCGGGATCAGACACGGGCAACGCTGGCGCTCCCGAGGGAGGCAACGCAGCCGCATCCTCACTTCCCGAAGATTCGTGCCCGCCCTGTGATGCCGCGATCGACATCGCGTCATCCTCTGGAGCGCCGACCGAAACAGACGGTACCTGCGAAGAGGCAGACGCCTGAATCGAAGCAGCGCTCGCTGGCTCTGACACTGGGGCGGGAGGTGTGGCCCGAGGATCTCTCGTCGGGTTTTTGTTCCACACCGTCACCGTCAGATCACCCTGTCCGCGAATCGAAGAGCTTCTCGAGGAAGAAGCTGAACGAGTAACGGACGCGGGGACTCTCACTTTTCATCATTGAGAGATCATTGAGTCTTGACCGCAGTGTAGAGATGGTCAAATTCCCACAGAAGGAACATGAATCATCCACGAACGCTGCTGCTGCATGCTGAATGCCCAGGCATACAGAGCAGCGATCGTGACCATCAGAGGACGACATGAATCGACCGCATCCAGAAGAGCACGGGCGAACCATCTTTAAAAAGACGTGCCACGTGCAGCTCTTTCAGAAAAGAGAGGAGGAAATTCACTCTTTCAGCGCTGAGGCGTCCAGGGAGAAGCGCAAAGTCTGGCAGACCACTGCTCAGATCGCAGGCAATGCAGAATCTCGCTGGGTACCGCCGTCACACCAACACTGAAGAGGACGCTCGTCTCAAAGAGTCTTGTCAGTGAGAATGGCTTTAGGAGTGAAGAGGTCTCTTGGCTCCGAAGCGAAAACATACTGCGGTTGCGTTCACTTCCTCCTTTTATACTCACGGAGTAGGGCGGAGCCATTGGCTCGTGATTAAATACTCGAAGAGGATTGGCTTTCTATGCGAAAACCCCAATCTCCGTCACTTCTGACGTAACTCGAAGTGACTACGAAAGGGAACGGGATTATGGCAGAGTCTTCAAAATTTACTGTCCTCCCGTCTTTGAAACGAAACGTACATACGTTTAGATGTAATTTTATATATAGTTATGTTTATTTAATATAATTTTAAAAAGAAGCATAAACACAACGAGGGGTGTCTGTTTTATCTGTTTTATCTGTTTTTGTGACTAATGTTTCTTTATTATAACCATGGAGTATAAAATTCAATATAAATTCTCTGTATTGCATTGGACTCTACGATCGGCGGAAGTTATCGAGCATACTTAATCCTTCACCGGAAAAACCGCCGTGCATAGAGCCCATTGATGCCTATGTAAGTCAATGACAGGCAGCATCCGTGGTCTACACACGGGCTGTTACAATACCTGCGCGCTCCCCCAATTGACGTCGTTTTATAATTTGGAAAGATATATTCTGAATTTACTTAAAGTACTTTACTTTACATATTTGATTTTAACTTGATATTGCATTGTTCTGTCGTCGTTTGATCGCTAGGATAACGTCTGGTCACCCTGAATTCCGTGACCGTACCACGGAATATTCGGTGGTCGCCACAGATTGTTTCACCTTTACTGGACGATATTGCTGCTGATTTTGATACTTTAGGTTGGCTATTCAAGTTGTCTGGGTTTGTGATGCATGTAGTCTAATTAAACTGTGAACTTTGTAGGCTATCTCCCCTGACCAGTTATAGCATTTTGCTTATTGACAAATGATGGGATCACGGGTTTCTTCCGTGACCGTACCACGGAATATTCGGTGGTCGCCACAGATTGTTTCACTTTCACTGGACGAGGTTGCCTATTGCTGATGACACTTAGGCTATTAAAGTTGTCCGTGTTTGTGATGCATATAGTCTAATTAAACTGTGAACTCCTTATCCCCCCTGACCAGTTTCTATAGCCTTTTGCTTTTTGACAAATTCTGTGATGGCACCACGGATTCTTCCGTGATGGGCCCACGGGTTTCTTCCGTGACTGTACCACGGAATATTCGGTGGTCGCCACAGATTGTTTCACCTTTACTGGACGATATTGCTGCTGGTTTTGATACTTTAGGTTGGCTCTTCAAGTTGTCTGGGTTTGTGATGCATGTAGTCTAATTAAACTGTGAACTTTTTATCTCCCTTGACCAGTTTCTATAGCCTTTTGCTTATTGACAAATTCTGTGATGGCACCACGGATTCTTCCGTGATGGGACCACGGGTTTCTTCCGTGACCGTACCACGGAATATTCGGTGGTCGTCACAGATTGTTTCACCTTTACTGGACGATATTGCTGCTGGTTTTGATACTTTAGGTTGGCTATTCAAGTTGTCTGGGTTTGTGATGCATGTAGTCTAATTAAACTGAGAACTTCTTATCCCCCTGACCAGTTTCTATAGCCTTTTGCTTATTGACAAATTCTGTGATGGCACCACGGATTCTTCCGTGATGGGACCACGAGTTTCTTCCGTGACCGTACCACGGAATATTTGGTGGTCGCCACAGATTGTTTCACCTTCACTGGAGATTGCCTATTGCTGATTTTGACACTTTAGGCTATTCGAGTTGTCTGTGTTTGCGATGAAATGTAGCCTCATTAAACTGTGAACATATTATCTCCCCTGATCATTTTGTGTATAACAGTTTTCCACATTGTCAAATTCTGAATCCGTGATGGACACACGGATAACTAGAGGCAGGCTCGATCAATCAAACTCCCCATCCATCATCCTGCTGTAAATAATATTTGGACTAATTTACTTTTTTTTTTTTTACTTCACTTAACTCAATTGACAGATAGGCATATACAGACAACGAAAAAAAATGATAAAGACTTATAATAAATTAATGTTAAATCGGACGTGTTGACATGACGGCGACCCCACGGCACTTCCGCGGTTCTCTTTCAAGCATACGTTTCGGTGTCTGACTATGGGATACGCCCCTTCCGCGTATTCCTCAGAAGCCCTATTACATTACGCCAGCCCAATTGGCTGGCAGACATGGCGCTGTGTCTGGGAGTGGCTACCCCACCCCTCCGTATAAGAGGAGTGACACAGCGTCATTACGACATTCAAAAACCTCTTCTCGCTTCACACCAGAAGCCTTGAAGCCTTTTTCTACGAACTCTTGGACGAACTACTGGCCACCATGCCGTTTTTCGTCTGGCTCCTTCGATTTGCATTCCAGCCGATTGCAAGGAGGTTTGTTCGATTCTACGATGGCTGCAGCAATGCAGACTATCCAGGCTAGTGAGGGAGATTCCGTGTGGTTCTGTTCATGCGGGAACAAGATTTCATGCAAGGACACACACCAGGTCTGCTCTGCATGTCTCGGGCTGAAACATGCTCAATTGGCGATCGAGAGTCCCGGCATGTGTGAACACCGCGCACGCTTCACCACGAAGAGCCTTCGTCGCAGGCTAGCACGCCAAGCTAGCCTTTTGGGCCAGGATCCCCTCATGACTCCTAGCCCTGCACCAGCTAACACTCCGCAGGTATCCATCCCTGTAGAACCGCCCACCACGGCGGCTCTATCCTGGAGTGAACAGCTCGACGCGTGCATGCCTCTCTCCAGTCTGCTCAGCACGGATGAGGAGGAAGACGCGGTCGAATTCGAGGAAGAGGGACAATCGGACTTTCTTCTCTCTGACGAAGAGGAAGACTTCGAAGATTCTCCATTCCTCCCTCGGCCTGCGCACCCGGAGCAAATCCTCGCTGCGGCGGGATCCACGGAAGAAGCGGACGGTACACCATCCTCCCCGCTTCTCAGTGTCGATCTGCAGGACGTGTGCAAACGCGCTGCAGGGAAACTTAATATTCCGTGGCCGACCGTGGTAGCGGAGACTGCAAAGTCTCGCTATGAGGGTAAGAGACTGCCGAGTGCCAAACGAGCAGCACGACAGCTCCTTCCTGTTTCCCGGAGCTCCTGGAGGAAGTCGCGGTTACGTGGAAGGATAAGCCGTTCACGAGCAAGATGCCCATGCAGGGTGGCTCCGTTTTAGATGTGGAGGGGATGGAAAAGGAGGGCCTTCTCCGTATGCCCCCCATGGAGCCTTTAGTTGCCGCGCACTTGCAACCTAAGCGCACGGCGGCTGCAAACCCGACGCTGCCATCTAAAGCTGATCGTTTCCAGTCGAGCATGACGGAACGCGCTTACAAAGCAGTCGCGCTCTCTGTAAGGGCTATGAACGCGATCTCTCTGCTCACCGCATACCAAGCGGAGCTGCAGGACGAAGTGACTACCATGCCAGGTCAGACACACTGGGAGGAGATCTGTGTTGTAACGGATCTCTCTCTGCGTCTTCAGAGATGCGCGGTTCAAGCCGCCGGGAAAGCCATGGCCACAATGGTTATCCAGGAGAGAGCAAGATGGCTTAATCTCACTAATCTCTCTGACAGGGAAAAAGAAGCCATCCTAGACGCACCGGTAGTCGCGGATGGCATTTTCGGCTCAGCTCTGACACTGATGCAGAAGAGATGCGAGGAGAAAAAGAGGGATGATGAGGCTTTGCAGCTCTGTATGCCGAGGAAGACGCAGATTGCACCACCTCCGCCACCCCGACAGACCTTCGCACAGGTCACGGCCCGCCCACCCCCCAACTTTCACATTCCGAAACGGCAGAGACCTAACGTGAATGCAGCGGGTCAGAGTGGAGCGCAGGAACAGAGGTCTGCATGGCCTAGGAAGAACTATCCGCCTGCGGCAGCTCAAACGGTCCAGTCAGCTCCTCAACCTCATCCCCACCCTCAGGGAGCGAGGAGGAAGAAGAAGACTGTTTGACAGGGTCTTCACCAGGGAACGGAGTCATCAGCCCCCCAGTTTGCTAGCTCCCGACCCTCTCATGTTCAGCGTTCCTCGAAACATGAGTTCTACGGTTCACAGATGTTCTGTGGGGAAAACGGCGCCCGGTTAGGCCAGGGGAAGCAGAGTGGTGAAAAGGAAAAGAAACGGTGCAGTGGTGCACACCAACCCACTAGTCACAAGCACTTTTCATGTTCAAAACTCAATAAAGTTTTCACTGTACCCCCAAGAAATGTTGCAAAACACAATGCCCCAAAAATGTTGCAAAACATGTTAACAGAACACACTATGAACCACTCAGACTCTGTCCAAGCGCAAAGTGCCCACGCATGCGCAGTGCAGACCGCGAACTCATTCATGTTTCAGCCACAAGATGGCACCAGAACGCTGCAAATAAACAATTGGCGAGAGTGCACAAAGTCCCATTGGGTATTAAAGACAATACAATTCGGGTACAGACTGCAGTTTGCCACTCCCCCACCCCCCCCCCCCCCCCCCCCGCAATTCAAAGGAATAATTCATTCTCATGTGCGGGAAGAGCTAAAACATGTTCTTCAGGACGAAATTCATTCACTGTTGAACAAAAAGGCGATAAGAGTGGTACCACCCGAGCAAAGCCACAGTGGGTTTTACTCGAGATACTTCCTAGTCCCAAAGAAAGGGACTCGTGCCCTTCGTCCCATATTAGATCTACGTGCGCTGAACAAATACTTAAGGAAGTACAAGTTCAGAATGCTCACTCATTCTACACTCCTAAAACTGGTGCGCCCAGGCGATTGGTTTACATCGATCGACCTGAAAGACGCATATTTTCACATAAAAATATACCCACCCCACAGGAAATTCCTGAGGTTTGCCTTCCTTGGAGTGACCAACGAATTCCTGGTCCTACCATTTGGCATGTCTCTGAGCCCAAGAGTATTCATAAAATGTACAGAAGCGGCCCTGACCCCCCTCAGGGAAAAGGGCATCCGTCTCGCTACTTACATAGACGACTGGTTGGTGACAGCGCAGTCAGAACAAGAAGTGAGATATCACACGATCATGCTTCTGGATCACATACAGAAACTGGGTTTAAAACTGAACACCGGAAAGAGTGTTCTGATTCCCGCACAGTCCATAACATATTTGGGGCTGTCACTGGACTCGGTGACCTTCAAAGCGCGACTGTCAGAGGACAGGGTGGTAAAATTCACCCGATGCATGACCGAATTTCAGAGAGGGAAGAATGTCTCTTTCCGCACATGCCTCAGATTATTGGGACTGATGGCCTCAGCCCTAATAGTCATTCCCTTAGGCAGACTATTCATGAGAGAATTTCAGCGCTGGGTAGCGTCTCTGAGGCTGGACCCATTAAGGCACTGCCGAAAGAGAGTGAGAGTGACGTCAGAGGCAGTCCGTGCACTGCGTCAATGGAGACACCCAACCTTTCTGGTTCAAGGGGTACCCATGGGCGTGGTCCAAGCCAGGAAAGTCATAACGACGGACGTGTCGTTGTACGGTTGGGGGGGCATTTACGAGGGCAGGATAGTGAATGGAAGATGGGGTCATCATCTGATCAATCTCCACATAAACTATCTGGAAATGCTGGCCGTGTTTCTGACAGTGAAGCATTTTCTCCCTTTTCTGAAAGGGCACCATGTTCTCGTGAGGACAGACAACACTACAATTGTGGCATATATAAATCGACAGGGAGGCCTCAGATCACTTCCCTTACACATGCTGGCACGCAAACTGATTTTGTGGAGCAATGCCAACCTTTCATCCCTGAGAGCAACGCACATACAGGGTGTCATGAACCGGGGCGCGGATCTGCTGTCCAGGGGCAATCCACTGTACGGGGAGTGGAAATTGAACAAGGAAGTGGTCGAACAAATCTGGGAAATATACGGCAGGGCGACGGTGGATCTGTTCGCGTCGCACGACAATGCTCAGTGTCCTCTGTTTTTCTCTCTGAAAGACCAGAGCACGCCCCTGGGGATAGATGCGCTGGCACACGATTGGCCTCGCACTCTCCTCTTTGCGTTCCCACCGATAGCATTAATATCCCCAACACTCCACAGAGTGAGAGAGGAGGGATTGAAGCTCATATTAATAGCTCCGAGGTGGCCAGGGAAATATTGGCTAGCGGAGATCATTCATATGCTGTACGAAGACCCATGGTCTCTCCCGTTACGCAGAGATCTACTGTCACAAGCAGGGGGGGAGATTCTTCATCCACACCCAGAACGATTGGCACTATGGGCCTGGCCAGTGAGTGGTTCAATTTGAGTACAACCGGTCTGTCTGACGGTGTTATCAGAACCATACAGAATGCTAGAGCTTCGTCGACTAGGTCTCTCTATGAATGCAAATGGGGCGTGTTTGAGTGCTGGTGCGCTACTAAGCACGAGATCCCTTTTCAGTGTTCAGTGGCAGTTGTTCTATCATTCCTACAGGATTTGATAGATCAAGGGAAAGCATTTTCTACCATTAAAGTGTATTTGGCCGCTATCTCTGCTTGTCACATAGGTTTTGTTAATAAAACTGTTGGGCAGCATCCTTTAGTATGCAGGTTCATGAAGGACGCGCGTCGTGCCTTACCAGTTTCAAAACCGCTTTCCCCTTCATGGGATTTAGCACTGGTACTTGATGCTCTTTCGATGCCCCCATTTGAACCACTGGACAAGATTGATTTGAAAATATTGTTGTTTAAAACAGCGCTGCTGTTAGCCTTGGCTTCCGCGAAGCGCGTAAGTGAGATTCACGCACTTTCGGTGCATTCAGCATGTACACAGTTCATGCCCGGGGATGCAGGGGTGATTTTGAGACCTAATCCTGCTTTCATGCCCAAAATAGTTAATTCTATTACTCCTTTGGAGTTAAGAGCTTTCTATCCACCACCTTTTGCCTCGTCAGAACAGCAAAAGCTAAATGAGCTGTGCCCAGTGCGTGCCATACGCATTTACATTGAAAGGACCAAAGGGTTCCGGGAGTGTGATCAGCTGTTTGTATCTTGGTTAAAACCACGTACGGGGAAGCCGATTACAAAGCAGCGGTTGTCGCACTGGATAGTGGAGGCGATTTCACTGGCATATTCCAGTAAGGGTCAGGTGCCCCCAGCTGGTTTACGCGCACACTCAACAAGGGGAATATCAACTTCGTGGGCCCCTTTTAAAGGAGTCACGATACAGGATATTTGCAAAGCGGCGAGTTGGTCCTCGCCGCATACATTTGCTAGGTTTTATAAACTGGATGTTACAGCACAGAGTTTAGCACATGCGGTACTGAGTGTTGGAGTTTGACTCATGACTCGTTCAGCCTGAAGGCGGTGTTTGGTTGGCAGGGGACTTCGAAGCAGGCTAATCTGGCAATACGGGAGTTAGGATATCCCATAGTGAGACACCGAAACGTATGCTTGAAAGAGAACAATAGGTTACTTGCGTAACCCCGGTTCTCTGATAGCATTTAGTGAGGTGTCTCACCAGATCACCCTCCTTGCTGTGTGAAGCGAGGAAGAGGTGTGCTTGTTTTGAATGTCGTAATGACGCTGTGTCGCTCCTCTTATACGGAGGGGTGGGGTAGCCACTCCCAGACACAGCGTCTGCCAGCCAATTGGGCTGGCGTAATGTAATAGGGCTTCTGAGGAATACGCGGAAGGGGCGTATCCCATAGTGAGACACCTCACTTAATGCTATCAGAGAACCGGGGTTACGCAAGTAACCTATTGTTTTTCCGTCATTGCGAGGATCCCCTCTACCAATCGGTATGTATCTCAGACCTGCTACTTATTTACTAAATATCAATGTTGAAATATAAGTTTTAATGCGTTTTAGATCGCTTGTATTGTTGATTGCTAAATATTTGACATGATATCGTGTCTGTAAATAACGTTAGTTGTTTTTCTCTTAAAAAAGTATGCATTTTTACAAATAAAGACGTTTTCTCAAAATTAGTTTTTTTGTCATTCTCCAGTAATGTTACCAACATGTCATCCTATGTAGCACCATGTACACCAAAGGAATATAGTGAAAATCGTTTATTTTTTTTTTTTTTTTGTGATGGAAAAGTGAGATGAAAGCATATAACGTTAACGTTAGGCCCTATCCTGAAGTCCATCTGATATTCTTTTTCCATCTTGTGTAAACTAAATGAAAAAAATAATTTTCCACCTGGCTTTATCATGTGTTCAGATTTGTTACCGAAAATATATATGCAAAAATTGCGCATATTTAATGAGATAATTCCTATTTTGCATAATTAAACATACAAATTTCAAAAACTTATAATACATTGTTTTTATATACTTGTGTAATTAATCAACTGAGGAAGGTTCATGGTGATCATGGTAATAGATTCATTTTATTTTTAAAATTTTACCCTATTCACCTTTAGTGTCTCACATTAATGTAGACATTACATTTTTTTTTCTCAGAGATGTATCTAATTATGCTTTCTTGTCTGTTCTACAGATTATTTGCTGTTTTACATCTTATCTCCATTTCTCTCTATTTCAGTTTTATATAGAAAACAAAGGCACTTTTAAGAGCCACTCTTTCAACCTCTCTCTCACTGTTTCTCTCTAGTCTCTCTCTCACACACACACACACACACACTCTCTCTCTCTCTCTCTCTCTCTCTCACTCACACACACACAAACACGCACGCACGCACACACACTCATCTTCATATTTGTACTGTTTGTCTATTGTCTGTATTTTTGTATTGTATCTGTGCATGCACCATGTCGGAAAACCACCCAGCAGTCTTCGAAGATCCTAGTGAGGTCAGATGGCATATGGCTGCTGAAATAAGCAAGGCTCTTCTCAACGAGGCCAGGGTGAGAAATTTTGACAACTTTACACCCATATCTATGTCAAAAAACTATTGGTATTACATATTGTTTGTTGTAGTTGCTGTTGATGTTCTTGACATTTAATGGACATTGGAGTAGTGTAGTATTTTATGTCTTGTAGTTTTAGTTTTGTGTTTTTTTAATGTTAGTTACTTTGGAAAAAGCGTCCAAAGTCCAAACATAACCATAAGTCTGATATTCTATCAGAAAACATTAATATTTTATTTTCATATAGGCTGCAATGGGAAGCCATGTCAAAAAAGAAGCCAAAAAAGAAAGATGACTAAGAGAGGGAAAGCAGTCGCAAGCGCAGCGGCCACAAGTAACAGACGTAAGAAGCGTCAAAAAAAAAAACCGTCGTGCATTAGGTTCGTTGTTTATAACACTGTTATAGTTTAATAATGATTATTATCTAAATGTTGGTGAGATGTATGATGGAATTTTGTGAATTTTCTGGGCTGAAATATATGATGCTTTACAGTAAGACCCTGATAGAATAGATAACCTATTGCATTGGCCTTTACAGCTTCTGAAGTTCAAGTGATCACAGTGTCTGAGGAAGTCCCTCAGATCGAAGAAGAGATGACTGCAAGTCTTGGTCAGTATGTCTGTATAATCCCTATAACATTTCCTATCCCTCCATATCAACAACTTTTCTAATGACCCTGTAAACTTTTCCTCGATTCATTGTTGTTGATGTCTCACACTTCTTCTCCACGTAACTACATTAAAAGTGGTTTGTGTTTGTATTTTGTTGTTGTAGAAAGAATGTGCATTATATTATAAATTTTTACAATGCTGCACTCATTGCTTTTGCATAGCTCGCTTTTAGAAATTTTTTCCTATTTTGGGGAGTGATAGACACTCCTACTCTTCATTTCAAACTGGTCTATTATTGGAAGCATATTACACGTTTTGTGAAACCATGTGATACAATGGTTCGTGATACCATGATCAAATCCATATACAGTACATTAAACCAACATTGAATGGACACTGTCGTGTATGGCTTGGTCAAAGTCAGACTTTAAGTCATAATTATTGTTGTACCATTCAGTCATTTTTATCTATTGTGCCTTCACTCAATCGAAGGGTTGTTTAACAGTTATTTATTTTCATTTATTTTCAGATACACGTCTTCAATAGCTGAGGGACACGCTTGACTCAGTTGAGGTTTATGTGGCAGCTGAAAAAACAGCATGGGCACAGCGGCAGCTACACGCTGATACAAGGGCAAAAGCAGCAAGGCCAGTGCTGCTTGATGCTAAACTGTCCGCTGAAAGAGATGTCAACCAAAAATGCACTATATAGGTTTGACGTCTTCGACGCTTTTGCTCACATTAAAGTTTCGGCTCCTTCGATGTCAAGGCATGCCTTTTTAAAGCTACTGGAGCACCGTTCTGTTCAGGCTGGAAGGGTAAATCTGCTTGAATCATTGTAACACATAATCATATTAATGTATCTAATATTGTGATATTTATTTTCTGTAAACACTAATAATTTTTTATGTCATAGCCAGGGAATGTCTGTGCAGATACGTTCCAGAAAAGTTTTTTTGAATATTGTTTTTGCAAACATACAGTAGATGTGATGTGTGAAGTAAATGACTTTTATTGTCCAGCATGTCACCCAGACATGTTGGCAGTGTGTTGTGATGGCAATCGCAAACATTATCGCTTCAAAAAATCAAGGGGGTATGTTCATATTACACAGTCAAAACCACACCATTGTCATAGAAATAGTTGCATGTAGAGTAATGTTTTGTCGGTTAAAAGATATTTTTTTTGTGCTATCAATTTTATTGGACAGGAATGAGGAACACTCTCTGTACAAGGGGTTATTTCTTGCAAAAGATGAGGAGGTATCAGCCTTTCTTAACAACATCAGAGGCAGCAGCATGACAAGAGTATGTCTAATACTGCATATTAAGACAGTTTATCTATTTATGTTTGTTTGTTTGTCTTTTCTGTTTTCTATTTGTTAAGATGAGTGATATCTAACTTTACAGGCAGATAACAGTGGAACATGTGGTGTTTCAAGGTTCAGGGCAAGTAAGGAGATGTCAAAAAAATCATCGTCCAAAATAGATGAAGAGGGCATACAAGTGGCAGTCTGCAGGTATGTGGGTAGATCAGAAGTATGCAATTGTACAGATGCCACTTGTCACACCCTGTGGAAACTCAATTGTGGATAAATGCATCAGAGTCAGGTTCAGAGTCAGGTATTTCCTAATGGGAAGTAAAGTCCTTTCCGTCCTTCAGATGAGATGTTAAACTGAGGTCCTGACTCTGTGGTCATTAAAAATCCCAGGTTGTCCTTCAAAAAGAGTAGGGGTGTAATGCCGACATCCTGGTCAAATTTGCTCCTTGGCCTCTGTCAATCATGGCCTCCCAATCATCCCCATATACTGATTGGCTTCATCACTTTATTTTTAAAATAAATTACTTGATGGGGATGAGTGTTTGCGATTTGAGGATTGATGGGGATGAGTGTTTGTGTGCGTGCGTATGTGCAAATGAATTTAAGCTTTGAATAGAGGTTTTTGATTAGCTCTGTTTTCCACAGGTCTTATTGTGTAAACAGATCATTAAAAATATTGTCCTCTTGTGCATCAGACACGGGATATTGCTTCGTGGACTGGACCACTACCGTGGCGAGGTCTTTGCCTACCCAATGTTTTTATAGAAGCAATTGTCAGAGAGGGCCAATGTCACTTTCTTCTGCATGGATGTTGTCTGCAGGTAATTTTTCTCTTTCACATTGAAACTTGGTCAACCTACTGTACATTAAATGGCAAGTGCCTGTTTTTTTTTTTTTCAGTCGTTTTATATTGATGGCCAGGCAAAGTGTTAGTTAATGCCTACTAATGCTGTGCTTCTTTTTAGGTACTGTGGCCATACCTAAGCAAAGTGACTGAAGAATCATCCGATCTTCAACCACTGATGGAAATGAGGCCATTTCTCAGTGTGATGCATGCCAAAGCTCATACAGCAAAATGCGAGGTACCTCAAATTACTGAAATTTAGATGCAACAGTAACCAGCAGGCAGCTAGTGCTAGAAGTCGTGCAATGATTGTTTTTTTATTATTATTTTAAATTGGTATTAGTAGTAATATAATAAGTTGTAAGTCTGTGATTAGTACACAGCAAAATCCCCAGTGTTAATTCAACACTGCTCAGAGTGTATTTGGTCCCACTCTACAGAGTGTTAAAGTAACACTGAAGCAGTGTTAAAGTTAATGAGATAATTAAGTGACTAATTGGGTGATGATTGAGTATTAGTGATAAACACCTGCCCTGCTGTTAACGAGCAGAATCACTGAAAGAAAGAGAAACACAAGAACTACAACTGACCTCCAGTCACAGCCTTAGGTTAAATCAATTGAAGATACAAAGAAGACATTAAATCTGTGAAGTTCTCAGCAGAGGAGGATTAAACGACTCCACAAACAGCATTACCAGCTTCACTTATTACTAACCAGAATGACTTTATTTCTGTCAGATGTCTATGAACGGAGGTTTAGATGTTGATGTTTTAAAATATTTGGTCACCATTATTGTGATCAGTGTTTCCTTTAGTTGGGCAGTTTGACTCTCAGTATTTTAAGTACAATTTTGGTCTTTGTAACAATGTTTACCAAATCATACTGTTTGTTACATAGCAAACAATAAACAAAGGTGTTCAGCAATAATAGTTTTCATTATAAAACAGTAAATAAAAAATAATGGTTCTCTAATATTATCCCTGACCAAAGGTTGTAATTTTTTTTAACAAATAAATTTCACCTTTTTTGACAGCTTACTGAACATCAACATTCTGATTTTTTATATGCACTGCAGAGAGTTTGACAGAAAATCATTAAACTTCTTTTTTTTTAAACAAACAGACATCATGAATCAGCATATCAATCTCAACAATGGTGACAGGTGACTCAACAATGGTGAAGAGTGGGGCTGGGCAATATATATCGCACGATATTGTATGCGCATCTAATCAGTAAAGCCGGTTCCTTGATTAGTAGTAAATCACCTTCACCTGCTTTCAGATGGAGCGGCATTTACTACAAAGAGCCGTAGATCACTGACAAGCTGAGCCAAATCGCGTTAATATCGAGGATGTATCGCCAGCGATATTTAATGCGATATGGCTCAGCTGGTCAGTTAACTACGGCTCGTCGTCACGACAAAATCTCCCGTGTTAAACTAACACACCTGGGAGTGTACATGAGTCCACACTCAAGAGTGTTAAAGTTAATTAGATAATTAAGTGATTAAATGAGTGATGATTGAGCATTATTGAAGACACCTAAAGCAGAATCACAAGGAAAAAAAATCTAAAATTGTAAGCCACCGTTATGGAGATGAGTGTTTACTTTAGTTGGGCTCTTGACCCTTATATTAAAAACTTTATATTTTAATTTGCTGTTGCATCTGAGTTAAACCTGTCAGATGAACAAAAATAAACAACTATAAAATGATGTTGGTTATACGAAGACTTTCATAATTTAAAATTTATTCTGTTGGTTACTGCATAACTGAGATTCCGCATAAACATCCAGAATGTTAAATATAATATAATGGATTTCTCAAAAGTTGTTTAAAAAAAAAAATCTTTCTTTTAGGCACACACAGACCTCAAGATTCAGTCAATGCTTCTCAACAACGGTGACGAGTAGAATATTCAAGTGGGAAAATAATGAGTTGTGATTGGTGGCAACATGTCACCACGGTTGAGATAGACAGGCTGATTATTGATCTCTGTGTTACTGAATAAAGATGACAGTGATTTGGTCAGAATATTTTTTATTAAATATTTTAGGTTATAAGTAAAATACAGATATGCTGCAGAACTACAAAACTGTAGCTAACAAGTTAACCAAATCATCTGAATAAGTTAAATTTTTCAGATCATTGCATGATTATGTCAAAACATAACCAACACTATCAGATCACAGTTGCCTTTGTACATATGACTGTTATAAATCAATATCGACAGGCAAACAAAACTTAAAGTGAAAATATAAGTGTCAAGAGCCCAACTAAAGCAGACACTGATCTCCATAACGGTGGCTTACAATTTGTGATTTTCTCCTTCAGCGATTCTGCTTGTGATCATCAGGTCTCTTCAATAATGCTCAATCATCACTAAATTAATCACTTAATTATCTAAATAACAGTTTAATTTAACACTCATATCGTCAATTTGAAAGCATGTGAAGGTGATTTACTACTAATCAAGGAACCGGCTTTACTGATTAGATGTGCATAACAATATCGTGCGATATATCGCCCAGCCCTAGTGAAGAGTTTTAAACTATGGTGCCTCCCAGAATGCATTGCGGCATAAAGCATTTCACCATTGATGAGATTCATATGTGGATTATTGATGTCTGTGTGTTTGTCCAAAGATTGTTTTTCCATTAAAAAATAAAATAAAAATCAGCTTGATGTCTAATATGTACAAAAATAAATGTTGTAAAGAATTAGAACTATTTATAACATTTTGCAGCTTTTTTGTCCTTTATTATCTTGTAAATTATTACATTATCTCTAGGCCATCTTTGATTTTGGCTTTCTTTGCAACAAATTATGTGTTTTGTTTAACACTGTTACAGAGACCATAAAATCACATGAGAAGGCAAGAGTCAAATTGCCCAAATAAAGGAAACACTGTTCACCATAATGGTGATTTTTTTAAATGGTGACTAAACCATCAACATCTAAACCTCTGTTAATTCTCAATAAAATCTTCTGTAGAAGTCTGACAGAAATAAAGTCATTCTGGTTAGTAATAAGTGAAGCTGGTAATGCTGTTTGTGGAGTCGTTTAATCCTCCTCTGCTGAGAACTTCACAGATTTAATGTCTTCTTTGTATCTTCAATTGATTTAACCTAAGGCTGTGACTGGAGGTCAGTTGTAGTTCTTGTGTTTCTCTTTCTTTCAGTGATTCTGCTCGTTAACAGCAGGGCAGGTGTTTATCACTAATACTCAATCATCACCCAATTAGTCACTTAATTATCTCATTAACTTTAACACTGCTTCAGTGTTACTTTAACACTCTGTAGAGTGGGACCAAATACACTCTGAGCAGTGTTGAATTAACACTGGGGATTTTGCTGTGTATATCTTGTGTAGTATATTATGCAGATAAAATATGACACCTTTAAAGTGAAAAAGATTTGAATGTGCACATAATAAATGACATTATTTAAAGTTATGGTATGAAATTAATCCAACACTGTTGCAGGTGAGATGGGGCGGTAGGAATCAGGATGGAGCAGGGAACACTGTTGGAGAGGAAGTTGAGCAAGTATGTTATTACAGACATTATTGTAACTATGTAGATATAGGAGATTTTACTGATACATTTCAGCAGAGTGTGAAGGATAAAGTACATCAGGGTACCAAACAAAGATCTATGCTTGCTCGAATGACCATCAGAGCACGATCTGAACTGTAGTTGCAACACATATTTTGTTGAAATAAAAAAGTGAAGTGAGCAGTGGTGTTTTATGCATGATGCATCACTATTTCAAGCTTTGTTCCCTCTGAGCTTCACTATTTAATTATATACACTCATTTGATTATGTTAGGGAAATTCTTTATCTGCAAATTCATTATCTGCATTATCTGATAAGATATTAGTTAAACAATAAGACAAACAATAAAACAGTATGGCTACATGTTCACATATACATACTTTTTTTTGTAATGTTATATAGGAATACATTAATTTCTGTATTGTTTATCTAGGTAAACAGCTTTCTCTCCAGGGCAGCTCTTGTCACAAAGTACATGACAAAGGCAGGTTGGTATGACACAATACAAACCATACGCTATGATGAGGTATTTCTGACTTCTAAAATGTAATTTTCATGTTATCTTGCACTAAAGTGATTTGTGTGTTTGGTCATGTCTAACTGCAATGGTCTTTCTCATGTAAATTGATCCAATCATGCATGCAGATTTTTTTATAATCAGGGAGAGAGAATATGCTTACGCAACAGGCCAAGGGGTGGAACAGAAAAAAGACAGAGAACCTTCATAAAGTCTTAGCCTGCAGATACATCAAAGTAAGGACATTTCCCAATGGTCCTTTTGCCTGACACAACATACAGTTTAACAACAAACAGCAGAGCTGGCGTCTATCCATCTGTAATAAGCTCATTCATCTATTGGAATTTCAATTTGTTCTCAGTATTGTCTGAAAGCTTGTATGGTATTTTTTATTTTTGTGTGATTTCAAGATTTCCGAGAAGGTAAAGCTGGAAGTTGCCAGCTTCAGTGATTTCCGCCAGAAGAATGACATCACTGAACAAACAGCACAGCAGTGTGTGTGTGTGTGATGTTCAGCAGTGGGCAGTCACAGGTAAATCACATCTGTTAATTAGTTTGTTCAAATATTAACTACTTAAGGTGATCAGACATTTTTAAATTAAACAATTTCTGAAATAATTGTGTTTCCTATTAAGAGCCAGGGAGCACAGCAGAACAGGGAGCAACAGAGGATCTCAGGGCTGAGATAGAGAGCATTATAGTGGCTCTGCTACGCAAGAAGCAGGAACTCTATCGTCAGCATTGTTGGTTGACTGATATTCAAATGGCACATTGCAAACAAACAAAAACAGTTTTCCTGATAGTTTTCTTATTTCGCCTTGCAGATAGCAACCAGACAAGACAGAGAAAAAGAAGAAAAATAAGAGAATAAAAAAAAAAAAAAAATGAAACAAAAGATCCAGCTGTACAATGCTATTGCAGAAGATACAATTGATGAGGAGTTGGCCTCAAATTCGACAGAGGACTACATCCTGCCTTGGGAGAGACGTGAGGATGGTATGGTAGTAGTCCTGACATGTTCTTGAAAATGTATACCTGTCTGTATACGATATTGCAAAATCTCCCCCTCTCTCTCTCTCTCTCTCTCTCTCTCTCTCTCTCTCTCTCTCTCTCTCTCTCTCTCTCTCTCTCTCTCTCTCTCTCATATGTTTTAGTTTTTAACTTAATCATAAATACTAAATCACTTTTTCATATTTCCATCTATTCCCACTACCTAAAGGTCACTCCTTCAGGTTAAAACGGTCTCTTTTTGACCAAATTATGCTAATTAGACACCTTGAGGAGGAGCAGAGCATCCTGGTTAAGGAGATGTCTCAGCACATCACATCTCTCCATAAGGAGATAAAGGGAGTGGAGAAGCTGAAAGAGAACATCAGAATGGGCTGTAAGTCAAATTTGGATTTTTTTTCCCCTCACTAACATATGTATAGTCCCTTTTCCATTGAATGGTATTGGTTCCACTCACCTCAACATGACTCTACTTGGTTTGGTTTCAAATTTTTGGTTTAATTTTCTACTGCATAAAAGTACCATTTCATGGAACTGGTTGCTATAGTGATACTGAAGTAAACTATCTTTGCATCACCATTTTGTAAAAGTTAGTAAGTAAAGTAAAAGTAACAGCAATCACTACAGCAGAACAGATAAAATCAACAGTATTCTGAAATCATCGCAATACAGACATGTTTTTGGGGAGCAATATTTACTCTATCGGCTGTCCTGTCTCGCTAACACTAAGCTGCTGTTGAGGACCTGCTCAGAACGTTAACATTATGATACTAGCAATAACAATGACCACAGAGCTATCTGCACATCATTGTTGGAACTTCAACAGAGGTGGAACCAAAAGTGCTTGGTACCAGAGTCAAGTGGATCTGGTACCAGTCAGTGGAAAAGAGCCAGAAGTTTTATTATTTTCTATATTAGTCGTACCACTCTGCTCCACCCTCACACTTTGTTTGCTCAACCCCCCCACAACCCCCCCCCCCCCCCAAAAAAAAAAATATATATATACAGTGCATTATATTTTGAACAGAAATTAACAATCGCAAAAAAAAAAAATTGTTTGAGCAAAGAAAAAAACGATTCTGTGCTCAATAAATGTATTTGCTATTATCCATATGCACGTGCAATAATAACCCCTCTCACTCTGTTTACAGGTGCTCTCTCAAACTTATTCTCTGCACTCCTGTCAAGTCCCTCTCTCTCTCTCTCAACCTCTTAATTCTGTGCGCGCTCAACTCTTGACACGCTCGCTCAACGTGCAAGAGCGTTACAAGTGTGCCACAAAATCAACCAATCGGAAAATTAAAGGTAAATTGTGATTGGCTATTACAGCGCAGTCTCATCCCAAGACGTCATATAACTGATGTCTTGGGACGTCTTTTGACCATATGTCAATATCCGCCTTTTTAGGGTACCCTTAAACATCGGTTAGATGACGTTAACGGATCCTAAACCTACCCCGTCACCTAACCGACGTTAAAGGTAAAGCGTCAGTTGTATAACGTCCCAGGATCGTCATATAACCGACGTTTAAGGGTACCCTATAAAGACGGATATTGACGTAGGGTAAAAAGACGTCCCAAGATGTCAGTTATATGACTTCTTGGGATAAGACTGTGTAGGACTATTACGCTGTAGTCAGTTACCAGACGGGCTTTGGTTCTACTAGCGATTTGATTGGAGACAGCCAATCACAATTGACCTTTAATTTTCCGATTGGTTAATTTTGCGGCACACTTGTAACGCTGTTGCAAGTTGAGCAAGCGTGTGTGTCAAGAGTTGAGCACGAGAGAGAGAGAGAGAGAGGGACTTGACAGGAGTGCAGAGAATAAGTTTGAGAGAGCACCTGTAAACAGAGTGAGAGGGGTTATTATTGCACGTGCATATGGATAATAGCAAATACATTTATTGAGCACAGAATCATTTTTTTCTTTGCTCAAACTAATTTGTTTTTCAAAATATAGTTAATTTCTGTTCAAAATATAGTTCTCTGTGCTCAAAACTTAAAATTACTCGCTCAGGATTGAGGCACACAAATGACGCTATCCCCAGCTTCTGCAAACCCCCATCCCTCCCTGACTGCACTTTATACCTCCAATTTATGCAAAGTATAGGATGTTAAACATACAGTTTCAATGAATTTGAGTTCAATTGAATTTGAATTTGAGAACAAGTAACAATTTTATGTCATATGTGGTTCTACATGCTATAATTTTTGAACAATATTAGTAATTCCCATGTTTATGTATGTTACAGATTTTGGTGACTTGTCAGAGGATGCTGCAGCTGGTTTCAAAAGTGTCCTCATGCGGAGGTCTTATGCACTGGAGAGTTTATGCCAACAAGCTGTGAGCACGGATAGTGCTATAGTTGATGACCTCCAGATACAGGACACAGAATGCAGATCGGACACTGATGACGAATATAACCTTAGTAGTCCAGAGTCAGAAGAAGATTAGAAAGGAGACCACTCTGTTTTGTTTTTAAAATCTGCTGATCCTTTCTTTTTCAACTTCAACAATTTCCAGCTTGTCTTCAACAACCTCCAGCAAGCAATAATTTATCGCTGCAGAATGGCCAGACTCTGGCTACCTTTTATTAGCAGTCTAACCCCCAAGCTATCAGACATGTAAATATGCACTAACCCTATGATAATTCAGTTATCAACATTAGGTGTTGTTAATTGTGAAATTATTTTGCACTGCAACTTCATATACTTCAATCATGAGTGTGTAATATAATTGCAATATTGAGTGAATGGATTGGCCCTCTGGGTGGACTGTTTTATGCATTCTGGACTGTGACATTTCAACCTCAACTTTAGCACTTAAAGGACAATAGGGAGCTCATTTATGCTCTCTTGAATTTTCTTGTGTCAGATGTGTTTTGTGGTACATGTGAGCACACAAAGATAGATTTCTTCAACTGGAAATGGCTACAATAAACTTGAATGAATTTGAAAATGTAAATAATTTGTGATTGTAAAAAGTGCATAAAGTACATAATTGCCTTGTAGTCTTTATTCAAAACCAATGTATTTAAGCAGGATAGTATTTAAATTAACATGAAAAAAGTGATCATTTCAGTAAGGGTGGTGATAGGTTCAGAGTTGGAAACAGGACAACAAGGTCGTAGCCAGTGTCTGAAAGTATAATTAAGCTGCATGTTAGAACACCAGCACTCTTTTTTTTCACAGTCTCATATCTCTCATCCCTGGACATTTCTCAATTTACCAGCCGACCAACTCCTCATTGACTAAGCCTATATCTGCCAGACACCCTTTTTTTCTGAAAATGGAAAGTAGAATGTGTCTTTAAAAGTTATGATAAGCTCCAAGTCCATGTTTATTCTGATTTTACTTGATTTGGATAAAAAAAAATTTATTGACTTGATTCTGATTTTACTTGATTTGGATAAAAAAAAAAAAAAAAATGACTTTTTGGTCTGCATTCATGCTACATACTATTGTATCATCAATCATGGATCCCTATCAGTTTGCTTACCAGGCTGTGGAAAATGCCATCAACCTGGCTGTTTACTCTGCTACATTTGGAGTCAATTAACACCTATGCGTGCATAGCTTAGCATATAACATGATAGATCCTCAATCTGTTCTCCAGCCTGCAAGTCATGAACAGCAATATAGATCTGTGTCACTTGATACTTTCATATAATTAAATTGGTCAATTTTAACAATATGGAAACATCAATACAGATAGGCCACCATAAGGCTGTAGAGACAACCTGATCTCACAGAATTCCGTGAAATGAACACGGACTCTTAACTCAAAATCCGTTGCAGTGTCACGGATTTGCCAAAAAATCCGTGATGTGCCCACGGAATTGATGCCTATGTAAGTCAATGACAGGCAGCATCCGTGGTCTACACACGGGCTGTTACAATACCTGCGCGCTCCCCCAATTGACGTCGTTTTATAATTTGGAAAGATATATTCTGAATTTACTTAAAGTACTTTACTTTACATATTTGATTTTAACTTGATATTGCATTGTTCTGTCGTCGTTTGATCGCTAGGATAACGTCTGGTCACCCTGAATTCCGTGACCGTACCACGGAATATTCGGTGGTCGCCACAGATTGGTTCACCGTTACTGGACGATATTGCTGCTGATTTTGATACTTTAGGTTGGCTATTCAAGCTGTCTGGGTTTGTGATGCATGTAGTCTAATTAAACTGTGAACTTTTGTATCTTCCCTGACCACACTGTAAAAACTAATCTATAGAATTTACCCAAAAAATGTGAGGTAACAATTTGCATCGACTTTGGTGGGGTACATTTAATCCATATTAGTGAGTATAAACTATCTGAAGTAAAAAGCTATTAAATACTTGCATAAATTGGGTAACAATTACCTCCATTTATCAACAGCTACTTACTCATTAAAATTAGGTAAAAATTATCTATTCAAATCAAAGCTAATTACTTATTAAGAGAAGGTAAAATGTACCCCCCACAATAAAGACATTCACATGGTTCATCAGATCAATGTTTTTAATCCAAAAATTCATATGAAACACTCAAAATACAGTGCAGCACAATAACTTTACACAACATTTCAAGTAATGAACATGTTAACTCACTGGACTATCAAATGTTGTTTCAATAATGTTGGATAATAAAACATTGCTGTTTTAGGAGGAGGAGAGAGTAGAAAATGAAACTAGAAGCGAGGAGATTAGAGCAGTACTGGAAGAAGTCCAATCACATTTTGTTGTATCTAAACTCTGTGATTCCATTACTTGGTTTCCCTCGATCACAATAGACAAATCTGGATCCTCCTCAGCCATGACATTGTGCTTCACAATCACCTTCATGTTTTTGTCTGTGTAGTCCTCACATTCCTACATGTAAAAAACAATCAAAAAGCATGCACATTTTTATTTAATGTAAGATGCTGTTTCAATATATTTCAGTTTATCTAAAAGGAGAGCAGAGGGGGAGTGGAAGGCAAAAGGAGAAGGTGGATACAAGAAGAGAGGAGGATCCTTTGAGTTAATCAAAAATCTGTTATGAATATGACATACCTGGTAGTAATGGAAAAGATCTTCTTGATTTTCACCAATGTAGTCTTGTCTTTAATGAGGCAGCAGACAACAGCATCTCATGTTTCTCAATGTTCTGTGTCTGTAGGGAGATACAATTTAGTGATGTTAGAATGTTAGCGAAGTGGGGAGTGATTTACTAAGACCGAATTACGGCCCTGCAACAGACTGGCGACCTATCCAGAATGAACACTGCCCCTTCACCTGATAAATGCTGGGTTGACTCAAAAATCTTGTGACCCGAACGGACAAAGCAGTAAAGAAAATAGATGGATAAGACCGAATTCACACATTGATGTTAAAAGGTTTAAGTTGGTAAGGAGCTCAACTTTGCGCACAACAAATCAATTGTTTACAAATTACTTTAGTTTTAATTCACTCATATCAATAATTACATATTTGTGAAAAAATAAAATTACATACGTCATTTAAAGTGTCCAGCAGAGGACACATCTTGCAACCAGCTACTTCTCCTTTGGCGCGCATTAGCCGCAAAAGACCTCGTGAGTACTCATCAAGCTTCCGTGTGAATGTCTCCTCCAAGGAATATGTTGTGATGCGTCTAAACTCCTCCTTGATCTAGGAAGTTAAATGACCAAAATTTACATTTTAAATTAAAGACCAGCTCTCATAGTATTCACATGAATGTATACTAGTGGTAAGTAAAAATTACAAGAAATTCTCACCTGAGCTTCAGTGAATAATGCTGGCCACTTTAGAATAAACACACCCACAGAGGGGCTGAGGCTGACCACTTCAATTTCTTTGATCCGTTTTCACTTCTGTTGACACTGTAGGCTATCAACTGTAAATTAAAAAAAGAAACATTTCAGTAAACATCCTATTTAAAAAAAAAAAAAACATAAATCTAACAGCTATACTGTATATGGCAGGTGCATTCTGAGGCTTAGGTAGCATGTTAGCTTAGCACACATCAATACACTACAATTTATGAGATTATAAAACCATGTTTTTGCTCCAAAATTACTTTATAATGCATGTCGATTGCTTTAAATAACCTTCTGTGATCTGACTTGGCTTCGGATAAAAAAACGGACATAAAATATTGTATTTTATAGTATTCTGGACTATCAAGATTATATCGATTAACATTAACTTACATTATAAATGTAATATATTATGAAGTTATCTGCATGGCTTGAAGAACACAAATAATGCGTCATATATCGTTGCAATCATGTTATCTGCAAGTATTCAGCGATCTTTGGAAACTTTGTTGTGGTTTCAGGTGTCACAGGTCATGTGGCTCTTCTTCGTGATATATTATGTAGTAGCGTTATAAATTATGTGCACACGACGCCCGCCGGCTGCAGTGTGTATTGAAAACACACTACATCCGAGGAGTATCCAGCGCTATGATTACATCGGCCCATTTTGGTGTATTCAATAAATATAATTCCTCTAATGTTATACAGAAATCTGACAGAAACCTATGATAATCAATAAATATTTCTCAGAATCTGCATATTTTTGAGCTGAAAGCACTTGTTTGGTCGAGCTCTGTCATGACGACGACAGAGGTATTTATGGGAGCGGATGAATGACGCACATAATTCATATTAAAAACGCCATCGACTGTTTTTTATTGCATACTCCTGAAATTAATTAATATGGTCACTATAAGTTTCTCAGAAACAGTGGTCAAATACTGAAACCTGAGTCTTATATATGTTTAATAATGTATAATTTGTCAAGGTAATCACATTAAATCTGATAGTAACTTTGAAATCTGTGCCCAACGGCCGACCGTCGGCTTGATGTGTTCCGCCATGGTGACGCCATCGACAGATTCAAACTTTAATTTCAAGAAATGACATGTTAAACAAACGAAAGCCCAATAAAAGCGAAGTGTAATGTCTCATAATTAAAAATATATATATGCACTCCTATGTTAATAGCTTACCTTCACTTCTGCTGTTCGATGGCAGCCAGAGAGAGGATCCAGCGTCGCCCACACTCACTCAAAAAGAAACCGCGGGCCTACGCATGCGCAATTTAAAGCAAAAAACTCACGTTTTGGGGGTATATTTTACTCCATTTTTCTATGTGATGATTCTTACTGTTGATGAATGGGTAGCATATGTAGAATTTACCCATTACTTTAGGATTCGTTGGCTGCCTGCAATAATCATGTACATTTTATATGGTTTCCACAGATTATATTTACCACTCGACAAAATCACTTTTTTCAGCAGTTATAGCATTTTGCTTATTGACAAATGAAGGGACCACGGGTTTCTTCCGTGACCGTACCACGGAATATTCGGTGGTCGCCACAGATTGTTTCACCTTTACTGGACGATATTGCTGCTGATTTTGGTACTTTAGGTTGGCTATTCAAGTTGTCTGGGTTTGTGATGCATGTAGTCTAATTAAACTGTGAACTTTGTAGGCTATCTCCCCTGACCAGTTATAGCATTTTGCTTATTGACAAATGATGGGATCACGGGTTTCTTCCGTGACCGTACTACGGAATATTCGGTGGTCGCCACAGATTGTTTCACCTTTACTGGACGATATTGCTGTTGGTTTTGACACTAGGCTATTCAAGTTGTCCGTGTTTGTGATGCATGTAGTCTAATTAAACTGTGAACTTCTTATCCCCCTGACCAGTTTCTATAGCCTTTTGCTTATTGACAAATTCTGTGACGGCACCACGGATTCTTCCGTGATGGGACCACGGGTTTCTTCCGTGACCGTACTACGGAATATTTGGTGGTCGCCACAGATTGTTTCACCTTCACTGGAGATTGCTGATTTTGACACTTTAGGCTATTCGAGTTGTCTGTGTTTGCGATGAAATGTAGCCTCATTAAACTGTGAACATATTATCTCCCCTGATCATTTTGTGTATAACAGTTTTCCACATTGTCAAATTCTGAATCCGTGATGGACACACGGATAACTGGCAGGCTCGATCAATCAAACTCCCCATCCATCAGCCTGGTGTAAATAATATTTGGACTAATTTATTTTATTTATTTTTTTTACTTTAATTTACTCAATTGACAGATAGGCATATACAGACAACGAAAAAATGATAAAGACTTATAATAAATTAATGTTAAATCGGACGTGTTGCCATGGCGGCGACCCCACGGCACTTTCGCGGTTTTTCCGTCATTGCGAGGATCCCCTCTACCAATCGGTATGTATCTCAGACCTGCTACTTCCCACATAGCAAACAGATCCGGAACGGATCTGCCGCGGAGGTAAGAACCAGGTCCGGAACGGAGTCCACTTGCACAGCGCAACGGATCCGGAACAGATCCGGATTGCGGATCCAGACTAGATCCGCGGCAGACCCTATCCGGATCCGATCTGGACCCGTTCATTTTGGAATGAAAACCTTTCAGATCACTCATTCAAAACTAGTAATCTGGCCAAAACTACAAAAATATTTCAAATCTACTGGTGGGCCAACATTAGATAGACTGCCCACTAAACAACATGATGTCCAAAAGATGTCTTTTCAACGTCTTTGTCACAAAAGTCGGATGCTGAAAAGACGTCCACTGAGGAGCCAGAATCAAAGTTTTTATGACGTGTTTTTTTGACGTGTTCTGCACGTCCGATGTAGACGTTCATCGAACCTTCGTACACGTTTAAAAACTAGGTCAAATGTGGCCATCGTGTTTAAAACTCATGTTTATATCAATGTCATTTCCTTACATTGTTTAGATGAGGTCTAGATGTTGATATGTTTCATTTTAAGTCACCATTGTGGTGATGAGTGTTTGCTTTAGTTGGGGTCTTGGTCCCAATTCTTCTTAATTTAACTTCTCTTTGGTTGTTGTAACTGTGTGTTTGTATAACACTATTGATGTTGCATAGAAAGCCAAGAAAAAGTAAAATTGGCTGTCATCAGCTCCTTGTTGATGATGACAAAAACAGAAAGCGAGCTTTTAATGATGTGTGTAGACTTTTGTCCTTATATCTGCTGTTTATAACCACCTATTTTGTGGAACTGCGTTATTTGGACCAGCACCATTACAATTGTTGCTTCTTTGAAGGTCAATAAAAATCATGTGTACTCAATGTTTTGAGTAAATATGTCACATAGTCACACACAGACATCACGATTTTGCATATGATTCTCAACAACGGTGACAACCAAAACAAAAAAGCTTGGGAATCAAGGATTTTTTGTACTTTGAAAACTACCCATCATGCATTGCAGCATGAAGCTTTTTTTATTGTCACCGTTCTTACATACGCAAAATCTTGATGTATGTGTGTGACTATAAGGTAAATTTCCTAATAACATTGTTTAACAAGCTATTTTTTATTCACCTTCTAATAAGTGCTAATTTTAATGGTATACAAATAACAGTTCCACAAGATAGGTGGTTCTAAATGGCAGAAATAAAGACTAAAGTCTAAACACAACATCAAATGCTCACTTTGTGACTTAGCAATGATAATAAACAAGCTGATGCCAGCATCTCACTTTTTCTTGGCTTTCTGTGCAACAACAATAGTGTTATACAATCACACAGTTACTACAACCAAAATAAAATTAAAGTAAGATGAATTGGGACCAAGAGCCCAACTAAAGCAAACACTCATCACCACAATGGTTTTATCAACATCTAAACCTCATCTAAACAATGTAAGGAAATGACATTGATATAAACATGAGTTTTAAACACGATGGCCACATTTGACCTAGTTTTTAAACGTGTACGAAGGTTCGATGAACGTCTATATCGGACGTGCAGAACACGTCAAAAAAACACGTCATAAAAACTTTGATTCTGGCTCCTCAGTGGACGTCTTTTCAGCATCCGACTTTTGTGACAAAGACGTTGAAAAGACATCTTTTGGACATCATGTTGTTTAGTGGGCAGTCTATCTAATGTTGGCCCACCAATAGATTTGAAATATTTTTGTAGTTTTGGCCAGATTACTAGTTTTGAATGAGTGATCTGATAGGTTTTCATTCCAAAATGAACGGGTCCAGATCGGATCCGGATAGGGTCTGCCGCGGATCTAGTCTGGATCCGCAATCCGGATCTGTTCCGGATCCGTTGCGCTGTGCAAGTGGACTCCGTTCCGGACCTGGTTCTTACCTCCGCGGCAGATCCGTTCCGGATCTGTTTGCTATGTGGGTTATTTACTAAATATAAATGTTGAAATATAAGTTTTAATGCGTTTTAGATCGCTTGTAGGCTATTGTTCATTGCTAAATATTTGACATGATATCGTGTCTGTAAATAACGTTAGCTGCTAGTTGTTTTTCTCTAAAAAAAAAGTATGCATTTTTACAAATATTTAAAAGACGTTTTCTCAAAATTAGTTTTTTTGTCATTCTTCAGTAATGTTACCAACATATCATCCTATGTAGCACCATGTACACCAAAGAAATATAGTGAAAATCGTTTATTTATTTTTTTTTGTGATGGAAAAGTGAGATGAAAGCATATAGCTAATGTTAACGTTAGGCCCTATCCTGAAATCCATCTAGTCTTTTTCCATCTTGTGTAAACTAAATGAAAAAAAATAATTTTCCACCTGGCTTTATCTTGTGTTCAGATTTGTTACCGAAAATAGCTATATATGCAAAAATTGCGCATATTTAATGATATAATTCCTATTTTGCATAATTAAACTTATAATACATTGTTTTTATATACTTGTGTAATTACAGTTTTTCTCGATTGTTTACACACATTTTCTGAAAGAATGCCTCATATTTTCAGAACTCTACACACAAATCTAAAAACACTCACACAATTGGCAAAACCCCTCAATTCTCCTGCAAAATGAAACTTTACATTCAAAACAATGTTATTTCTTCTCAAAATGGTATTTTGTTTTCAAATGACACACACAAACCATCATATGAATAGACATTTATAAGAACCAGTTGAACACTGATGGGCTCAATGTAAAACACTATGATCAATGGAAAACACTTCTTCTCCATTCATCATAATGACTTAGGCCTTTTTTGTTCAGTGTTACACTTACTACAGATATTACATACAGTTTTTCTCAATCGATTTGGTACATTTCTCCAAACTCAGGTAACTGCTCTCAAAACAGTTAGCACAGCAAACTAAACACACTCTTATGTTGGCGAAACAGCTAAGTATTCGCTGCACAATGAAACACAGCATTTTATTCTAGTAATGCATTTATTAAAAATCAATATTAACATCAAAACTAAAAGTGTGTTCTCTGTTGATTTGATAACAAATTCAGCTGAAGATACACAAAGAAATAAATGGAAATACATGTTTTTCATTAAGTTCTTTAATGATGAGTCCATGTGTATTACAATGAGTTGTCACCCCACAAAATAAATAAATAAATAAAATAAATTATGCAAATAAATACATAGGTTTAAAAAAATGCATTCATTGAATCAATTTATTTATCATGCCTCTCAATTACATCTGGCCAGAGAATTTCATCAACATCACAGCAAATGTTTTGTTTTTTTTCCTGCGAGTCATGCATCGCAGGAAAAAATGCCTTGAATGCAGTAGCCATCCTAGACACGTTTGTGCCCCAATATCTCCACAGGCCTCTTCCATCACTTGAAGAAGAGTTAGTTGTATTCTTGTTGGTAAGATTTCCTCAATTTGATTCACACCACACCATTTGCTCCTGATCACCCTGCGGAAAGAGGATTTCATTGAGGAGATTTAAAAAATGTAGGAGCCTTGCTGTGTTGAATGGTCAAAAGAGATGCTCTCTTTTGACCATTCAACACAGCAAGGCTCCTACATTTTTAAAAAAGTTGTTTTACACCAGTTGTAGAAATTGTGGCACAGAGAGTGATGTTGCCTCCTCGTTGTCCAGGGACATTGACTGTAGCAAGATGGCCGATCACATTTCTCCCTCTTCTCCTCTTTCTACATCCTCAGTCCTTCTTTCTCTTTCTCCGACATCCTCAGCTTTTCTTTCTCATACATCCTCAGCTCTTCTTTCTCCTACATCCTCAGCTCCTTCTCCATCTCCTCTTCCTCTTCTTTTCCCTCTACCTTGTCCACCACCTCTCGCTCTTACACCTCTTCCTTTTCCACTGCTCATTCCCTTCTTTTTATTGTATTTTCTCCTCATTCATGTTTGTTCTTCTTCTCTTCCCGTTTTGTAGTTGTTATAATTAAGACAGCTGTGTGAACAATTGGGAAATTGGCTTTTTCTGTGTTGAGGGGATTATTAACTCGTCAGATATCAATTCGGGGTTAATTGAGGACATAAGGTGTGCAACTGACTATTTTACAATTCATAGAGTTTTGTTTGTTGAGTTTTGAAAATGGTACAAAAATGTTTGTGATCTTTGTGAAGACCAATGAAAAAGTTGCAAAAGTTTTTCCTAAAATATTAAAGATTCGGTTGGGTGTATGAACTGCTGTGATAACATTAGGGAATTTTGTGCACAGTGTTTTGAGAAAATTATGCTTTTGATTTGTAATTTGTATGAAATGAAGGAGAATTTACTATCTGTTTAGGACCATTACGAAGTGTACAGATCACTGTGTTAAATGTTTTGAGAGCAGTGACCTGAGTTTGGAGAAATGTACCAAATCGATTGAGAAAAACTGTACATAAGTGTGTTGTAAAATATTTGAGAATATTGTTTTTTATACCCAGAACACACAAATACACGGTAACAAATATATTTTATTTTCCCCACAAAATCAATGGGAGATAGATCCCACATTTTGTACACCCCAACCAACACAAAGTTGCACATACAGTGGTCTACATACAAAACAAGAGATTTTCTGCATGAAAATTGTGCCAAATGCAGAGAATTGTGTGTAGTGTTTTGAAAAACGTGTGTTTCAGAACTGAAATTTGAGTGTAAAGCAGGAATTGTGCTTGTAGTTCAGAAGAATTGGTTCAGGGGGTTGGCGAATGAGTTACATGTTGTCGTCATTGTGTCTCAAGTACCAGAAAATGTGTGTAAACAATCGAGAAAAACTGTAATCAACTGAGGAAGGTTCATGGTGATCATGGTAATAGATTCATTTATTTTTAAAATTTTACCCTATTCACCTTTAGTGTCTCGCATTAATGTAGACATTACATTTTTTTTCTCAGAGATATATATAATTATGCTTTCTTGTCTGTTCTACAGATTATTTGCTGTTTTACATCTTATCTCCATTTCTCTGTCTCTATTTCAGTTTTATATAGAAAACAAAGGCACTTTTAAGAGCCACTCTTTCATTCTCTCTCTCACTGTTTCTCTCTAGTCTCTCTCTCTCTCTCTCTCTCTCTCTCTCTCTCTCTCACTCACACACACACACACACGCACGCACGCACGCATACACACTCATCTTCATATTTGTACTGTTTGTCTATTGTCTGTATTTTTGTATTGTATCTGTGCACCATGTCGGAAAACCACCCAGCAGCCTTTGAAGATCCTAATGAGGCCAGGGTGAGATATTTTGTAACTTTACACCCATATCTATGTCAAATAACTATTGGTACTACATATTCTTTGTTTGTTGTAGTTGCTGTTGAGGTATGATGTTCTAGACATTTACGTAATGTATTATGAAGTAGTGTAGTATTTTATATCTTGTAGTTTTTGAGTTGTGTTTTTTATTGTTACTTACTAAAAAAGCGTCCATCAAACATAACCATAAGTTAGTCATCAAAGTCTGATATTTCGATGTTTGGAGTAAATCCAGTAACTTACTAAAACTTTATTATAACTGAACCTGGTTGAAGTCATGTTTGTGACAGACATTATGCCTTCTGTCTGGTTTACAGCATCAAAACATGTCAAAAGGTGGAGGGCTCAAGAAGACCTGCCCAGCATGCAAAATAACATTTTTAATAGCTTCAAGAAGTGCCCTATGTGCAAGGCCCCACAGCCTAAAAATGTGCGCCTAAACAAAAAGATTGAAAAATTCGAGCAAAAAAAAAAAAAAAAAAAAATGGGTTGCCAACACAAAAAAAATCAGGTGACCTCACATTTGTGGGATGATGCCATCATTTTGGTAAGTAACTTTTCTTGTTCTATGTCACCATAGTCCAGTTATTTTGGGGTACTGGGGAGACTTTCTGGTTTTGACTGAGACAAGATAATGCATTAACATATTTATGGAAGCTATTTATTCAACAGATTTACCATCTTAAAGATCAAAATCTTGAATACAGCTATTCCTTGTGATGTTTCAAAAGTCTGCTTCTACGCTAAATATTTCTTGTTGACCTGCATTTGTGTCCCAGCTTTGTGCTATTGTGATAAGCAGACAAAGATCCATACACAGCCACACCAAAGCACTTGTAATTGAAATGTTTTAAATGTTTTTTGTTTTGTTTTTATCTTTAGATAGAGAAGCTGCACGCAGTTGGCTGGAAGACTTTGCTCCTGGTGGAATATCCACACAAGAAGGCCAAAATGATCTTACCTAAAGATGAATTGTTGAGCAAAGGTGCACAGAGATGTGTGCAAAACATTTATGAAATTTTTAAAATGATGGTTGAAGGTAAAACTATATTTATATACTATAAACTTTATATATGTATTTTTTTATATATTATTATTTAGGGGTAGATGGTGTTGAGCAATCAATGATTGTAAATAGTAAGGGCAACTGTGCTTCTCTGTGTATCTGAGGCTTGTGGATTTTGTATTATTTTGCCTTAGCTTTCACATTTTGACCTAATTGCGTAAAGTACATTTTTTGTGTGTGTTTGTATTCTTCTAGTGAATCCAGAACAGGCAACAGACAGTAGCCATGAGCCTGAGGAGGCTACTGTCATTCTAAATGTTGAAATAACGAACCCATTAAGAGAACAAGGTGCGTTTGGCTTGATTTGGTGCCTTCACTTTATTGTGTTCTCTGAGATTTTTGTGAAAATATACATTAGCAGCAGATGTCTTTTCACTACACCTATTTAAACTTTTATAAGACACAATGTCACCATGTCACTCATCCTCAGATTCAGTAGCCACAATATCCGTGGACCAGGGGACTTTTGTTATTTATTTTGGATATTTATGTTCTTTATCTTTGAAAGAATATGCTTAACCCTCAATCGGTCCCTGGGGTATATATGACCCCAATCGACTTTTCCTTGATAAAAAAAAATGGTTTCCTTTATCTGAGTGGAATAAGATTTTGTGACTTTTCCTACAAATCTATCTATACACACACAAAAAAACTGGGCTTGATTCGGTTGTTCTGAAGGTGTGTAAAAAAAAATGTTTACAAATCTGGTCTTCGGGGTCAATATGACCCCACATTGAAATGAATGGGAAATGTGAAAAAAAATAAATATTTTGTATTCATTTGTCCAAAAAAATATATAAATCCATCATAAATCAGAAAATTTCCACACAGAAATAAAGGCCTACTACTAGAGCATAAATGTGATGTAGAAAAAACATGCTCACTCACACACACACACACACACAAAAACACACGCAAACAAACATGTATTAGTGTACTGCCACAGAGAGCATTTTTTAGAACTCACAAATGAAATCAGTCACAAATGCAGAACAAAGATATTAAAGTGTGAGACCTAATACACACACACACACACTCACACACTGATTATAGTTTTACAATTTGTTTTACATGTTTTTTGTAGCTTGTTATTGCTTTTTAAGTTCAAAATTTTATTGGAAAAAATGATAGATTAGATGTTCACTCATATTGCTTTTGTTTTCATATTATTTATTTTATTTATTTTGCATTCTAAAGTTAATTATTTATTTTTACACTTTGTTCAATAAAATCAACAATGTGCAACTAAAATCTGACTCCAAGTCTTGTCCTTTAGGTGTGTCTTATGTGGCATTTAGCTGTCCTTTTTCTGTGGCACTTTGTAAAAACAGACGTTTCAAAATGCATCAAAAACTACAACAATTATACTATTTAAAAAATTTATAATTTTAAATGTCCTTTCTTATGTTTATATATATATAAAAATTCATAAAATGTATTTCAAAAGTTGTGACAGAAGTAGTAGGCCACATGCAGTAAAATGAATGGCTCTCTATTGCCTCTGCTGGTCAAAACTATTTATTTCTAAAACTGTAAAGAATTTAGTTTTATCTCTAACCAGTAGATGGCATAATTCTACACATAGCACCTAGCTCAATATCCAGAAGCAATTTAAATTAAATTTTGATCATTATTAAAGTGATTTTTTTCATAAAAAATTAAGATTTCATTTGCAAGTTTATGGTGTGGTTGAGGAATTGGGTTGTAAATAGGCACAAAAGTACTTCTTATCTCCCAAAACACAGCATTAATGAATAGATGAGAAGTCAACAAAAAAAAAATATATTATTTGTATTATTAAAAATGTATAATTTTTGTACAATTTCTCTATCAATTGTTGGGGTCATATTGACCCCAAAGACCAGATTTGTAAACAGAAACAAAGACCTTTTGAGGGTTAAGCTTAAAATATCTGTGCTGTACTGAACCAAGTCTATTTGTTTATATAGGGAAAAGGCAAAATCAGAGGAAGAGAGGTCTGAAATCTGACATCTGATATTCTGTCATCTTTTACATTATCAACACAAAGTATTAATTTAATTGTTGTGCGGGTATTCCTGATATTATTGTTTTAATTAATTTCCATATGGATTGCATGGATAGTGTTCATACTGTAGATAAGGAGGTTTTCAAGTATTAAGTATTTTCCAAGGCTACATTTGCATTTGGATTATTATTTATCATTTCTCTTATGTTGTACAGTGAGAACAAAAGATTGCCCCCACAACAATCGGGATGTGCACCCATACCGTGGGATAATACGGACAAGCAGAGAAAGGTAGGATTGGAGCGGTAGTTAGATTGTGTTATCTGATATGATGTCTTCCCTACAGAAAATACATCTTGGCTAGCATGTTTTGAAACTGATTTGTAGGATATGCATAGTAAAACTATGGGTTGTAAGCTCATTTATGGCTATTTCGGGGAGGAGCATGTGCGCACAATCTTCCAGTGACTGGGATTTATAAAGTGAATTTTGCGCAGGTTCTGGTGTGCGAACGGTTTTATAAGTCTAAAAAAAAATTTGCGAATGCCATTTTTGCCTTTCGGTCACACATACACTTTTATTAAGGATCCTACGCACAGAGTTTTATAAATGAGGCCCCACGAACCTATCCATTGGGATATTTGTTTTCTGCTTTAACCAATCGCTACTTGGTCGTATGTTACATGCTGGAACGCACCATTTCTCTTTCAGCCCACTCTAACTTAGACCATCCAGCAACCAGCATAATTTTTCTGCAAGGTTTAAACTACAGCTAACTTCATATAAAACTGTGAAAAGGTATTTGATTAAAAATTTAGAAGTTGTCCTGCATCACGGGGTGTGAGTAACTGAGTGCTAGTGCTCCTTCTTGGGCACACTACTCAAGGCCCAGGTACCCAAGCAACATGCCACTGTTCAAGTTATGTTCCATGTTCAAGTTACTTAGCATCATAAATTAAACTAAAGTGTACCTTAATAGGTGGGACCTGCAACATCTGCTTAGATGTCAGCAAAGCTAACCACTGTATCTGTTATAATGCAGTGCAGGAAGCAGGATCCAAATGCAGCAGTTTTTATTAAATAAACTTGAACAATGACAAATACTAAGAATAAACTTGAACTATGACAAAGGCTAAGACTCCAGAACAAAACCGACAACATGCAACAGAACAACATCCAGAAAACACAAAGACTGAGCTAGACGCATGGCTTAAATACAAAGGCAAACAAGCTAAACAAGATAATGAGGGGAGTGGCTAATCAGAGACACCTAGGAAGACTAATAGACATAACGGGAACTGCTAAACATGGAAAAAGATGGGAACACAGACAGGAAACATGACAGAACAAATAGTGCCAATGGGCTTTATGCCCAGCTGCACTACTTCCTGAACTTCAGCCAGTTCCTTGTTTCCTGTCTGCCATTATTGGCCAAATTGATTAATTCAGGTGTGCCTGACCTCAGTAGTCATGGCAACAATAATCAGACACCTGAATTAATCAAGTTTGCCCAATAATGGCAGACAGGAAACAAGGGGCTGGCTGAAGTTCAGGAAGTAGTGCAGCTGGGCATAAAGCCAATTGTATCACCAGGGAATTCTTAGTTGTCCCTTTGATAAAATTTGCCCTTGATCCATGTCTCTAAATATTTATTTTTAAATGCCTAGAAATATCCTTTAAAGGTCCTTATACAGTATTTGATGTGGAGAAAGGAACCCTCTTCCCCGTTAACTACATGATGTTTGCTATCCTGACAGACTATTGCTTGCAAGTAATCAGAATATGGACCTGATTGTTGTTCTGGGAAATATTCTGGTTCCTATTATCTTTACCGGTAGTCGTGGAAGACTGGAAAAAACTGGTTAAAGAATGACCAGTGCTCAGTAAGACAAAGGACCTCGCTGGAAATGAACATTTGACCTCCCCCTCATACAGTCTCACCTAATCTGCATTTCATTCTCTCTCAAGAAACATATGGTTATAATGTGAATGATTATCATTGAGTATTATGTTTAGTATCATTTAAAATGTCTCAGAGTGAATGGTACAAATGTCTCATTTCCAAATAAGTACAACAAAATGTAATAAGGTTTTTAGAAGTTTTTAGAAAACTGGCACATAAAGGAAGATGGCAAAGGTTTTATTAGATAAATTATTGAAAAGCACACTAAATAGGGTCAGAAATTGTTTGTGTAGGGAAACCCTTTTATTGGTGCATTCTCTATAACAATCATGCATTAGAGAACTCGAAAACTAGATGTCACATCTCGAGGGGTTTTCCTCTTACAATAATTACTGAAATTATTTGAAAACTGATCAACTAATGTCAATCCAAATCAATCCATTTAAGTTTACATTGTAAATCTGTATGCAATATTTCATGTTACACATTTTCATGTTTTTTTTTTTTTTTTTTTTGTCTTCCACAGGGGAAGACCGAACTCCTGTACGACTGGATGCCCTGCGATCTATGGTATGGTACCCTTGCTTGGACAGTTCACCGGCTACGTTCACACTGCAGGGGCTTAACCCTTTCACGCGTACGATCACACCTGTTTACAGTCTATGGTCCTGTCATATCACAACTAATGAGTGTTTTCAAAAACATAATGTTTATTTTAGGTTTCAGACATTTAAATACACATATGTACTAGCAAAACAATGATTTTGAGTTTGTAAAATACACACTGATGTCTATGGAAGCGGCAATAATAATCCTTTCAATTATAATAAGGCGATACACATTGTGTAAGTAGCTTTTCATTCTTCCCCCAGTTCACCGGCCACTTACTTTCATGTATTTCGTGAGAAGTGGAGGAATTGACGCGTTGTAAATCCAACAGATCCGATTCTCTGAACTGTAAAACAAACGAAAATGGTGTCGCCCATTGTGCACACAGCTCAACTAATGCGACCGTTATAAAGATGTTTAAACAACAAAACCCATCCACTTGTACGTATTTGACAATCGGAATATCAGTGTTTCATGCTATAGCTAATACATTTGTGAATATTTAAAAATAAAAAAGGAAAATTGACATAAAAGACGATCATCGTTCATTTAGCGCTGTGTTGTGGTTGCGCTGTGTCACGTGATAAGCAATGACGCGTCACCATGGAAACATTGAAGTGACAAGTTCTAAATAACGGTCGCCTTGAAAAACTCACGCTGGGGGGGTCAATTAGAATATTTTAAACTTACGTGTGAAAGGGACTCAATTGACCTTATGCCCAGCTGCACTACTTCCTGAACTTCAGCCAGCTCCTTGTTTCCTGTCTGCCATTATTGGCCAAACTTGATTAATTCAGGTGTGCCTGATTGTTGTTGCCATGACTACTGAGGTCAAGCACACCTGAATTAATCAATTTGTCGAATAATGGCAGACAGGAAACAAGGAGCTGGCTGAAGTTCAGGAAGTAGTGCAGCTGGGCATAAAGTCAATTCCGATTAAAAAACAAAAAAAAATTTGCAAGGCCGTTCACATTTCCAATTAATTGCGACCTTTTGTGATCTCCTGTGTGAACGTGAAATGACCCAGAAGTGACCCGCATTCACAGAAGAGTACTTGTTTGCAGAAGTTCTGATAAGAGCCACGGATACATGTGACCGGGCCGTTCAGTCTGAAGTCGCATTTCAAAAGATTGGATACATATCGGATTTGGAACACATACCCTATTGGCCTGGGTCGCATTTGAAAAGATCGGATCTGTGTCGTTCAGACTGTCATGAAAAGATTAGATACAGGTCACATAGGGTCAAAAAAATCCGAATTGGTCCCTTTCAGCCTGCAGTGTGAACGTAGCCTTAGTATACCACATTTTTTTACATTGCAATGCAAAACACAAACCTTCCAGCAACTTCAAAGACAACACGTTGCATGGCAAGCAACTAAACCAGTTGGTTAGAACCACTGTGTTTGACAGATGACATTGAGCCAAAAAACAAAAAAAAGGAAAATAAACATGTCTCAAGTGTATTTTGACATTGTAGATTCAAAGGGAACTGCTGAATAAGAACAATTGACTTATAGCCAATTGATAGTTGTAATGGATATACCTAAAGTTGTGTTTGCCACACCCTTGACTATTCATTACCAACCCTACTATCACTGAGTGCTACATTGGCTTTAAGCGAGGCCAGACAAGATTGCATTATAAAAATTCAGTTTTTAAGTCTTTGCAATCTACTTTATACTACTGTATACTCTATGTACAACTATCTTAATTTGATTAGGTTATGAATTAACAGTTGTAAATGGTGTTGTCTAGAATTTTTTCTTTGTTTATTAAAAAACTCTAGGTGCTATTTTCAAGCCTATGGTTAATCTTAAAGGACAACGCTGGCGCAAAATGAAGTTTTGGTCTACTTACACATTTGGTACATAGTCACCGTTGTCTGAGATTTGTTTTCATGATTATCGAATGTAAAGAGTTTTATCTCTAAAAATTGTTTAGCTTATAATGCTAGTATATGGGGCATATGGAGTAATGAAAATAAAAATCACTAGTTTATACCACTAACAAGGTTCAAAATAGCCCCACACTAACACAGTAACATAATGAGGGTCCATACATGCAAAACGAAGCATTGAGAACGTAAGTGTACAGAGCGTTTAATAAGAAGAAACTTTGTAAAGACAGTCCACTTCGTGTATACAGGCAGCAGCCATCTTTGGAAAACAGTCTTGAGCAATCGAACCATGAACGCCGAGCCAAGTTTTGGCTCGTTCACATCTCACCAGCGCATTTGGCTCGGTGTTCGTGGTTCGATTGTCAAGACTGTTTTCCAAAGATGGCTCCTGTCTGTATACACAAAGTGAACTGTCTTTATAAAGTATCTTCTTATTCTCTTCTATTCTCAAATTCTAGTTCTCAATGCTTCGTTTTGCATATAGGGACCCTGATTATGCTACCGTGTTAGTGTGGGGCTATTTTGAGCCTTGTAAGTGGTATTAACTAGTGTTTTTTTTTTTTTTTTCCATTATTCTAAGCCCTATAAACTAGCATTATAAGCTAAACAGTTTTTAGAGATATAACTCTTTACATTTGCTAATCATGAAAACAAATCTCAGGGAACGGTTGACTATGTACCAATGTGTAATTAATTTTGCGCCGGAGTTGTCCTTTAACATCACTCCTATTGAATACCTTGTCTTTCATCTTAATCTTTTACAAGGAAACATTCACAAATGAGGGGAATCATTGTTGTGTCCATGAAGATGTGAAAAACATAGGCATAAATCTAGCTTACACATTCATCCAAATTTGTATACGCCTGTTTGAACAAAGCTAATTTGGGTGGGTTTCTATGGGAGATGGGCCCCATACAATGCCACGTGTTTTTCCAGCCCTGACGAGAACGTTGCTCTCCTCGCTTGTGAAGTGCTCCTTGCACACGCATGGAAAATCCTCCAATATAATAATTGGAAAGCGCACCTGCTCCTAAAGGGATAGTGAGATGTCGCTCTGATCTGGTTTATTTCATGTTAGGCCCAAACCACACCTATGAATAATGTAGCTACTTCATTTTAGATTTGCGTTGCACCCAAGAATCCCGTTGGTAGGCTATAATAGCAACAGCACCCAAGGTCCGGCCACAAAGTTACTGTTTCATGTTTTTATGTTTTAGATGTTAAAATAGGGCCCTTTCTTTGTCTCTCAAACATGGTTCAAGTTATGTATGAAATGGGGCTCAGCTCAATAACAGTCAGTCACTGCTGAATTGCAATGACTTTAAACAACAAAGCAAAATGCTCCAGGTCAAGGGATGAAATGCCATACAGTAATCTAAGACAAAGCAGGCTGTTGTATACAATGAATCTTCATATTAATTCCTAACTATAATACACTACAGTACGTGCTAGAGGTGAATACACTCTAGATGTGATTAATATGGATTCTGTCCTCCATTCAATTTTTTTCAATTGGGATGTTTGCTAATGCCAGCCATAATGGGCAGAATGAATCTGCCTTATGCACAGTGTATCCTCTACAGGTTTTTTTCATCCTTCCTCCAGTGTCCTCACTGTCCCATCAGTTTCCTCATCATTGTGGTAGTTATACTGTAACTGGCTAGTCTATTTCTAAGTCACAGGTATAATGTCCTTTTCCCTCTTGATGTTCAGCAGACCATCTTTATAGAAATCACTAACTAGACTTAGACAAATGTACACTTTAACATGGGTAGAGTAAATGCTGACAAAATACTGAATTTGTCCTTGCATGATAGTGATTAAGCTGATGTGTATCCAGGGGAGGGCTGGGTCAAAATAATATACAATGAAATAAGACTTAATTAGGGGGCAGGAGGATTACAACAAGAAGACTTTTGTGTCAATCCTTTCTAATTTCCATCAAGTGTGACTGTCTGTCATTTCTTCCATACCAGGTAGTGATGAATAAGATATATGGCATTATAGAAGAGTTTGTTTACACATAACATGTCCAGATCATGTCTGATTAATGTGTTGTTATGTTAATGTTAATATGATGTTAATATCCCATTTCAATTAATTCATTATGCCTTATGTGAGACGCCATAAATGTAAAAATATCAGGGCTCAACTAATAACTGGAATTTGGCCTCCTCCTCAGGATGAAATTTGCTGGTGGTACTTCATTCTACATCCCAATTATCCTCCATGGAGCACTGAGACTCATACTATATCTGATGGGACTGATGATGGGGGTATCATCTGCAAACTTGATCTTGGTCGTTTCTCCTCCAGCAGTAGGAGCAATAACTGTACTGTACTGCTGCTGGTGATTTGTACTACTGATCCTCGTGACCCGTCCTGCGCCACCCATGAACCCATGTCTTGTGCCACCTGTCCTATTCACTGTGCCACTGACTTGCTGTCCCATGCACTGTCCTGCACAACTCATTTTGTTTTGTGACACTTGCCTACTCTCACATGGCACTCACTCAATATCTCATCTGATGTGCCTACTGTCCGTAGTCATTAGTCACTGTCCAATGGGTTAGGTTTAGGATTAGGTTAAGGGTTAGGTTTTTAACATTTTGTAAGTCTCACGGGACATAGACTAGTGGTACAGGACAATAAGTGAGTGGGGCAGGACAGTGTACAGGACAGACGAGTGGCACGAGCCACCAGCAGCAGTAGAATACAGTGTTTGCTCCTACTACCTCTCTACAGCCTTGTGGTGGCCTATCTGTATTGATGTTTCCATATTGTTAAAATTGACCAATTTAATTATATGAAAGTATCAAGTGACACAGATCTATATTGCTGTTCATGACTTGCAGGCTGGAGAACAGATTGAGGATCTATCATGTTATATGCTAAGCTATGCACGCATAGGTGTTAATTGACTCCAAATGTAGCAGAGTAAACAGCCAGGTTGATGGCATTTTCCACAGCCTGGTAAGCAAACTGATAGGGATCCATGATTGATGATACAATAGTATGTAGCATGAATGCAGACCAAAAAGTCATTTTTTTTTTTTTATCCAAATCAAGTAAAATCAGAATCAAGTCAATAAATTTTTTTTTATCCAAATCAAGTAAAATCAGAATAAACATGGACTTGGAGCTTATCATAACTTTTAAAGACACATTCTACTTTCCATTTTCAGAAAAAAAGGGTGTCTGGCAGATATAGGCTTAGTCAATGAGTTGGTCGGCTGGTAAATTGAGAAATGTCCAGGGATGAGAGATATGAGACTGTGAAAAAAAAGAGTGCTGGTGTTCTAACATGCAGCTTAATTATACTTTCAGACACTGGCTACGACCTTGTTGTCCTGTTTCCAACTCTGAACCTATCACCACCCTTACTGAAATGATCACTTTTTTCATGTTAATTTAAATACTATCCTGCTTAAATACATTGGTTTTGAATAAAGACTACAAGGCAATTATGTACTTTATGCACTTTTTACAATCACAAATTATTTACACTTTCAAATTCATTCAAGTTTATTGTAGCCATTTCCAGTTGAAGAAATCTATCTTTGTGTGCTCACATGTACCACAAAACACATCTGACACAAGAAAATTCAAGAGAGCATAAATGAGCTCCCTATTGTCCTTTAAGTGCTAAAGTTGAGGTTGAAATGTCACAGTCCAGAATGCATAAAACAGTCCACCCAGAGGGCCAATCTATTCAGTCAATATTGCAATTATATTACACACTCATGTTTGAAGTATATGAAGTTGCAGTGCAAAATAATTTCACAATTAACAACACCTAATGTTGATAACTGAATTATCATAGGGTTAGTGCATATTTACATGTCTGATAGCTTGGGGGTTAGCCTGCTAATAAAAGGTAGCCAGAGTCTGGCCATTCTGCAGCGATAAATTATTGCTTGCTGGAGGTTGTTGAAGACAAGCTGGAAATTGTTGAAGTTGAAAAAGAAAGGATCAGCAGATTTTAAAAACAAAGCAGAGTGGTCTCCTTTCTAATCTTCTTCTGACTCTGGACTACTAAGGTTATATTCGTCATCAGTGTCCGATCTGCATTCTGTGTCCTGTATCTGGAGGTCATCAACTATAGCACTATCCGTGCTCACAGCTTGTTGGCATAAACTCTCCAGTGCATAAGACCTCCGCATGAGGACACTTTTGAAACCAGCTGCAGCATCCTCTGACAAGTCACCAAAATCTGTAACATACATAAACATGGGAATTACTAATATTGTTCAAAAATTATAGCATGTAGAACCACATATGACATAAAATTGTTACTTGTTCTCAAATTCAAATTCAATTGAACTCAAATTCATTGAAACTGTATGTTTAACATCCTATACTTTGCATAAATTGGAGGTATAAAGTGCAGTCAGGGAGGGATGGGGGTTTGCAGAAGCTGGGGATAGCGTCATTTGTGTGCCTCAATCCTGAGCGAGTAATTTTAAGTTTTGAGCACAGAGAACTATATTTTGAACAGAAATTAACTATATTTTGAAAAACAAATTAGTTTGAGCAAAGAAAAAAACGATTCTGTGCTCAATAAATGTATTTGCTATTATCCATATTAATGTGCAATAATAACCCCTCTCACACAGTTTACAGGTGCTCTCTCAAACTTATTCTCTGCACTCCTGTCAAGTCCCTCTCTCTCTCTCTCGTGCTCAACTCTTGACACACACGCTTGCTCAACTTGCAACAGCGTTACAAGTGTGCCGCAAAATTAACCAATCGGAAAATTAAAGGGTTAGTTCACCCAAAAATGAAAATTAAGTCATTAATTACTCACCCCCATGCTGTACCAACCCCGTAAGACCTTCGTTCGTCTTCGGAACACAAATGAAGATATTTTTGATTAAATTTGAGAGCTGTATAACTACCACATTGGCTCCTAAAGGACTGCCTCTTGACGGCCCAGAAAGTCAATGAAGAAAATGTTTAAATATCCCAAGTGACTACCGTGGCTCAACTATATGTTTATCAAGCGACGCGAATACTTTTTGTGCGAAAAAACAAACAAAAATAACGAGTTTATTCGACTATTTCTTTTCTTCCTTGTAGGCCAGAACGAGACTTCCTTAGATTTCCACGACGCATGCGCGAGATTTGCGATCTGCTCACATCAACTTCAGTATTCGCGTCGCTTGATAAACATATAGTTGAGCCACGGTAGTCACTTGGGATATTTAAACATTTTCTTCATTGACTTTCTGGGCCGTCAAGAGGCAGTCCTTTAGGAGCCAATGTGGTAGTTATACAGCTCTCAAATTTAATCAAAAATATCTTCATTTGTGTTCCGAAGACGAACGAAGGTCTTACGGGGTTGGTACAGCATGGGGGTGAGTAATTAATGACTTAATTTTCATTTTTGGGTGAACTAACCCTTTAAAGGTCAATTGTGATTGGCTGTCTCCAATCAAATCGCTAGTAGAACCAAAGCCCGTCTGGTAACTGACTACAGCGTAATAGTCCTACACAGTCTTATCCCAAGAAGTCATATAACTGACATCTTGGGACGTATTTTTACCATACGTCAATATCCGCCTTTATAGGGTACCCTTAAACGTCGGTTATATGACGATCCTGAGACGTCATACAACTGACGCTTTACCTTTAATGTCGGTTAGGTGACGGGGTAGGTTTAGGATCCGTTAACGTCATCTAACCGATGTTTAAGGGTACCCTAAAAAGGCGGATGTTGACGTATGGTCAAAAGACGTCCCAAGACATCAGTTATATGACGTCTTGGGATGAGACTGCGCTGTAATAGCCAATCACAATTTACCTTTAATTTTCCGATTGGTTGATTTTGTGGCACACTTGTAACGCTCTTGCACGTTGAGCGAGCATGTCAAGAGTTGAGCGCGCACAGAATTAAGAGGTTGAGAGAGAGAGAGGGACTTGACAGGAGTGCAGAGAATAAGTTTGAGAGAGCACCTGTAAACAGAGTGAGAGGGGTTATTATTGCACGTGCATATGGCTAATAGCAAATACATTTATTGAGCACAGAATCATTTTTTTTTCTTTGCTCAAACAATTTTTTTTTTTTTGCGATTGTTAATTTCTGTTCAAAATATAATGCATTTTATTTATTTTTTTTTTTGGGGGGGGGGGGGGGGCTAAACAAAGTGTGAGGGTGGAGCAGAGTCGTACAACTAATGTAGAAAACAATAAAACTTCTGGCTCTTTTCCACTGACTGGTACCAGATCCACTTGACTCTGGTACCAAGCACTTTTGGTTCCACCTCTGTTGAAGTTCCAACAATGATGTGCAGATAGCTCTGTGGTCATTGTTATTGCTAGCATCATGTTAACGTTCTGAGCAGGTCCTCAACAGCAGCTTAGAGTTAGCGAGACAGGACAGCCGATAGAGTAAATATTGCTCCCCAAAAACATGTCTGTATTGCGATGATTTCAGAATACTGTTGATTTTATCTGTTCTGCTGTAGTGATTGCTGTTACAAACTTTTACAAAATGGTGATGCAAAGATAGTTCACTTCAGTATCGCTATAGCAACCGGTTCCATGAAATGGTACTTTTATGCAGTAGAAAATTAAACCAAAAATTTGAAACCAAACCAAGTAGAGTCATGTTGAGGTGAGTGGAAACAATACCATTCAATGGAAAAGGGACTATACATATGTTAGTGAGGAAAAAAAAATCCAAATTTGACTTACAGCCCATTCTGATGTTCTCTTTCAGCTTCTCCACTCCCTTTATCTCCTTATGGAGAGATGTGATGTGCTGAGACATCTCCTTAACCAGGATGCTCTGCTCCTCCTCAAGAGACCGTTTTAACCTGAAGGAGTGACCTTTAGGTAGTGGGAATAGATGGAAATATGAAAAAGTGATTTAGTATTTATGATTAAGTTATAAACTAAAACATATGAGAGAGAGAGAGAGAGAGAGAGAGAGAGAGAGGGAGAGAGAGAGAGAGAGAGAGAGAGAGAGGGAGAGAGAGAGAGAGGGAGATTTTGCAATATCGTATACAGACAGGTATACAGGACTACCACCATACCATCCTCACGTCTCTCCCAAGGCAGGATGTAGTCCTCTGTCGAATTTGAGCCCAACTCCTCATCAATTTTATCTTCTGCAATAGCATTGTACAGCTGGATCTTTTGTTTCATTTTTTTTTTAATTCTCTTATTTTTCTTCTTTTTATCTGTCTTGTCTGGTTGCTATCTGCAAAGCGAAATAAGAAAACTATCAGGAAAACTGTTTTTGTTTGTTTGCAATGTGCCATTTGAATATCAGTCAACCAACCATGCTGACGATAGAGGTCCTGCTTCTTGCGTAGCAGAGCCACTATGATGCTCTCTATCTCAGCCCTGAGATCCTCTGTTGCTCCCTGTTCTGCTGTGCTCCCTGGCTCTTAATAGGAAACACAATTATTTCAGAAATTGTTTAATTTAAAAATGTCTGATCACCTTAAGTAGTTAATATTTGAACAAACTAATTAACAGATGTGATTTACCTGTGACTGCCCACTGCTGAACATCACACACACACACTGCTGTGCTGTTTGTTCAGTGATGTCATTCTTCTGGCGGAAATCACTGAAGCTGGCAACTTCCAGCTTTACCTTCTCGGAAATCTTGAAATCACACAAAAATAAAAAATACCATACAAGCTTTCAGACAATACCGAGATCAAATTGAAATTCCATAACCTACAGTTTATAAATTAATAGATGAATGAGCTTATTACAGATGGATAGACGCCAGCTCTGCAGTTTGTTGTTAAAATGTATGTTGTGTCAGGCAAAAGGACCATTGGGAAATGTCCTTACTTTGATGTATCTGCAGGCTAAGACTTTATGAAGGTTCTCTGTCTTTTTTCTGTTCCACCCCATGGCCTGTTGCGTAAGCATATTCTCTCTCCCTGATTACAAAAAAATATGCATGCATGATTGGATCAGTTTACATGAGAAAGACCATTGCAGTTAGACATGACCAAACACAAAAATTACTTTAGTGCAAGGATAACATGAAAATTACATTTTAGAAGTCAGAAATACCTCATCATAGCGTATGGTTTGTATTGTGTCATACCAACCTGCCTTTGTCATGTACTTTGTGACAAGAGCTGCCCTGGATAGAAAACTGTTTACCTAGATAAACAATACAGAAATAAATGTATTCCTATATAACATAAAAAAAAAAAGTATGTATATGTGAACATGTAGCCATACTGTTTTATTGTTTGTCTTATTGTTTAACTAATATCTTATCAGATAATGCAGATAATGAATTTGCAGATAATGAATTCCTCTAACATGATCAAATGAGTGTATATAATTAAATAGTGAAGCTCAGAGGGAACAAAGCTTGAAATAGTGATGCATCATGCATAAAACACCACTGCTCACTTCACTTTTTTATTTCAACAAAATATGTGTTGCAACTACAGTTCAGATCGTGCTCTGATGGTCATTCGAGCAAGCATAGATCTTTGTTTGGTACCCTGATGTACTTTATCCTTCACACTCTGCTGAAATGTATCAGTAAAATCTCCTATATCTACATAGTTACAATAATGTCTGTAATAACATACTTGCTCAACTTCCTCTCCAACAGTGTTCCCTGCTCCATCCTGATTCATACCGCCCCATCTCACCTGCAACAGTGTTGGATTAATTTCATACCATAACTTTAAATAATGTCATTTATTATGTGCACATTCAAATCTTTTTCACTTTAAAGGTGTCATATTTTATCTGCATAATATACTACACAATATATACTAATCACAGACTTACAACTTATTATATTACTACTAATACCAATTTAAAATAATAATAAAAAACAATCATTGCACGACTTCTAGCACTAGCTGCCTGCTGTCTACTGTTGCATCTAAATTTCAGTAATTTGAGGTACCTCGCATTTTGCTGTATGAGCTTTGGCATGCATCACACTGAGAAATGGCCTCATTTCCATCAGTGGTTGAAGATCGGATGATTCTTCAGTCACTTTGCTTAGGTATGGCCACAGTACCTAAAAAGAAGCACAGCATTAGTAGGCATTAACTAATACTTTGCCTGGCCATCAATATAAAACGACTGAAAAAAAACAAACAGGCACTTGCCATTTAATGTACAGTAGGTTGACCAAGTTTCAATGTGAAAGAGAAAAATTACCTGCAGACAACATCCATGCAGAAGAAAGTGACATTGGCCCTCTCTGACAATTCCTTCTGTAAAAACATTGGGTAGGCAAAGACCTCGCCACGGTAGTGGTTCAGTCCACGAAGCAATATCCCGTGTCTGATGCACAAGAGGACAATATTTTTAATGATCCGTTTACACAATGAGACCTGTGGAAAACAGAGCTAATCAAAAACCTCTATTCAAAGCTTAAATCCATTTGCACATACGCACGCACACAAACACTCATCCCCATCAATCCTCAATCGCAAACACTCATCCCCATCAAGTAATTTATTTTAAAAATAAATAAAGTGATGAAGCCAATCAGTATATGGGGATGATTGGGAGGCCATGATGGACAGAGGCCAAGGAGCAAATTTGACCAGGATGTCGGCATTACACCCCTACTCTTTTTGAAGGACAACCTGGGATTTTTAATGACCACAGAGTCAGGACCTCAGTTTAACATCTCATCTGAAGGACGGAAAGGACTTTACTTCCCATTAGGAAATACCTGACTCTGAACCTGACTCTGATGCATTTATCCACAATTGAGTTTCCACAGGGTGTGACAAGTGGCATCTGTACAATTGCATACTTCTGATCTACCCACATACCTGCAGACTGCCACTTGTATGCCCTCTTCAACTATTTTGGACGATGATTTTCTTGACATCTCCTTACTTGCCCTGAACCTTGAAACGCCACATGTTCCACTGTTATCTGCCTGTAAAGTTAGATATCACTCATCTTAACAAATAGAAAACAGAAAAGACAAACAAACAAACATAAACAATAGATATACTGTCTTAATATGCAGTATTAGACATACTCTCATGCTGCTGCCTCTGATGTTGTTAAGAAAGGCTGATACCTCCTCATCTTTTGCAAGAAATAACCCCTTGTACAGAGAGCGTTCCTCATTCCTGTCCAATAAAATTGATAGCACAAAAAAAAATATCTTTTAACTGACAAAACATTACTCTACATGCAACTATTTCTATGACAATGCTGTGGTTTGACTGTGTAATATGAACATACCCCCTTGATTTTTTGAAGCGATTGCCATTTTTTGATTGCCATCACAACACACTGCCAACATGTCTGGGTGACATGCTGGACAATAAAAGTCATTTACTTCACACATCACATCTTCTGTATGTTTGCAAAAGCAATATTCGAAAAAACTTTTCTGGAACGTATCTGCACAGACATTCCCTGGCTATGACATAAAAAATGATTAGTGTTTACAGAAAATAAATATCACAATATTAGATACATTAATATGATTATGTGTTACAATGATTCAAGCAGATTTACCCTTCCAGCCTGAACAGAACGGTGCGCCAGTAGCTTTAAAAAGGCATGCCTTGACATCGAAGGAGCCGAAACTTTAATGTGAGCAAAAGCGTCGAAGACGTCAAACCTATATAGCGCATTTTTGGTTGACATCTCTTTCAGCGGACAGTTTAGCATCAAGCAGAACTGGCCTTGCTGCTTTTGCCCTTGTATCAGCGTGTAGCTGCCGCTGTGCCCATGCTGTTTTTTCAGCTGCCACATTAACCTCAACTGAGTCAAGCGTGTCCCTCAGCTGTTGAAGACGTGTATCTGAAAATAAATAACTGTTAAACAACCCTTCGATTGAGTGAAGGCACAATAGATAAAAATGACTAAATGGTACAACAATAATTATTAAAATCTGACTTTGACCAAGCCATACACGACAGTGTCCATTCAATGTTGGTTTAATGTACTGTATATGGATTTGATCATGGTATCACGAACCATTGTATCACAATGGTTTCACAAAACGTGTAATATGCTTCCGATAATAGACCAGTTTGAAATGAAGAGTAGGAGTGTCTATCACTCCCCAAAATAGGAAAAAATTTCTAAAAGCGAGCTATGCAAAAGCAATGAGTGCAGAATTGTAAAAATGTATAATATAATGCACATTCTTTCTACAACAACAAAATACAAATACAAACACAAACCACTTTTAATGTAGTTACGTGGAGAAGAAGTGTGAGACATCAACAACAATGAATCGAGGAAAAGTTTACAGGGTCATTAGAAAAGTTGTTGATATGGAGGGATAGGAAATGTTATAGGGATTAGACAGACATACTGACCAAGACTTGCAGTCATCTCTTCTTCGATCTGAGGGACTTCCTCAGACACTGTGATCACTTGAACTTCAGAAGCTGTAAAGGCCAATGCAATAGGTTATCTATTCTATCAGGGTCTTACTGTAAAGCATCATTTATTTCAGCCCAGAAAATTCACAAAATTCCAGCATACATCTCACCAGCATTTAGATAATAATCATTATTAAACTATAACAGTGTTATAAACAACAACCTAATGCACAACGTTTTTTTTTTTTTTTGACGTTTCTTACGTCTGTTACTTGTGGCCGCTGCGCTTGCGACTGCTTTCCCTCTCTTAGTCCTCTTTCTTTTTTGAGGGACATTGCTTCCCATTGCAGCCTATATGAAAATAAAATATTAATGTTTTCTGATAGAATATCAGACTTATGGTTATGTTTGGACTTTGGACGCTTTTTCCAAAGTAACTAACATTAAAAAAACACAAAACGTCTCGGTTACGTATGTAACCCTCGTTCCCTGAGTAGGGAACGGAGACGTTACGTCAGAAGTGACGGAGATTGGGGGATTTCGCATAGAAAGCCAATCCTCTTCGAGTATTTAAACACGAGCCAATGGCATGCAATGCCTTGGGGCTGCGGAAATTTGCATAGCGTACTCCGCCCTACTCCGTGAGTATAAAAGGAGGAAGTGAACGCAACCGCAGTATGTCTTCGCTGAGGAGCCAAGACTGAACTCGGCATCTACCCAGCGATACAGCAGAAGTGGCAGGGAGACGTAACGTCTCCGTTCCCTACTCAGGGAACGAGGGTTACATACGTAACCGAGACGTTCCCTTTCGTAGTCACTTCGAGTTACGTCAGAAGTGACGGAGATTGGGGGTCTGTGCCATCACGCCAACTTCAAGCTGTCTTCCAGTGCCCTGCGAAAGTCTGAACCCCTGAGCCTTACCTCTTTTTTTTTTTTTTTTTTTTTTTTTTGGGGGATCCGACTTTGACACAGGATTACCAAGGTACACTGGGAAACATATCCCGAAGGGGACATGCTACCAGCTGCCTACCGAAGGGAGGACTTACGTAACACATATGGCCACATAGGAACACATATGGAATCACTGGAGCACCAACCGCAGGTGGCTACTAATTTCAGCTCCAGGGGTGGCAGATGGCTTGCCAAGGGAAGACACATGCTCCGAGAGGCTTACAGTGGATAATACACATGAGACGGTTACCAAGGGGGAACCGTACGCATGGAGGCACCTAGCCAGCATCCAGAGCCCCAGCAGTAGTGCCCGCATCGTCGGTGCTGGAGGACTCAAGACTTCAAAGGAAGAACTGAGGAAATATCGCACTTATCCAGTCCGGGGAGTGGAGTGGCGAGCAAGCGAAGACACCTGAGCGGATCCAGAACTGGCCGAAACGAGAACGTGAGAGGATACCGGCTCAATTCGCAGATTATAGAATCTGGCGAAGGTGTTGCGTGTCGCCCAGCCTGCAGCTCTGCAGATGTCTGTTAGCGAGGCGCCGTGCGCTAAAGCCCAAGAGGAGGCCACACTCCGAGTGGAATGGGCCGTCACACCAAGGGGGCACGGAAGGCCTTGCTGCTGGTAAGACAAAGCAATGGCATCCACAATCCAGTGGGACAGCCGTTGCTTTGAGAGAGCCCTTCCCTTCTGGCTCCCCCCATGACAGACAAAGAGCTGGTCTGAGGTCCTGAAACACTGCGTTCTGTCGACATAGGTGCGGAGAGCACGTACCGGACAGAGCAGTGCCAAGGCTGGGTCTGCCTCCTCCGGGGGCAGCGCTTGCAGGTTCACCACCTGGTCCCGGAAGGGAGTGGTGGGAACCTTGGGCACATATCCAGGCCGGGGTCTCAGGATCACGTGAGAGTAAGCCGGCCCGAACTCCAGGCACGCTTCGTCAACGGAGAATGCGTGCAGGTCCCCCACCCTCTTGATGGAGGCCAATGCAACCAGGAGTGCTGTCTTCATAGACAGAAACTTTAACTCTACCGATTGCAAAGGCTCAAAGGGATGCCTCTGCAGAGCACTTAAAACTACCGAGAGGTCCCAAGAGGGTACGAGGGGAGGACGAGGCGGATGCAGCCTCCTCGCTCCCCTCAGGAACCTGATGACCAGGTCGTGCTTCCCTAAGGACTTACCTTCCACTGCTTCATGAGAAGCGGCAATGGCCGCGACGTAAACCTTAAGGATGGAGGGCGACAGCCTGCACTCCAACCCTTCTTGCAGGAAGGAAAGCACGACACTGATCGAACATCTCCGGGGGTCTTCTCCGCGAGAAGAACACCAATTGACGAAGAGGTTCCACTTCAACGCATAAAGGTGTCTCGTGGACGACGCTCTTGCGGAAGTGATGGTTGCCGCCACCGCAGGTGGCAGCGAACTCAAACCTGCCTCGTCCCGTCCATGAGCCACACGTGCAGCCTCCAAGATCGGGACGAGGGTGCCACAGAGTGCCCCGTCTCTGAGAGAGTAGGTCTGGTCTCAGAGGAATAGGCCAAGGAGGTGCTGTCGCGAGGAGCATGAGTTCGGAGAACCACGTCTTGGTGGGCCAATAGGGGGCTACCAGCAAGACCTGCTCCTCGTCCTCCCTGATCTTGCACAACACCCGTGCAAGGAGGCTCACTGGGGGAAACGCATACTTGTGTGGGCCCCGCGGCCAGCTGTGCGCCAGCGCATCCGAGCCGAGAGTGCCGCGGGTCAGAGAATAAAACTGGGCGCAGTGGGACGAGTCCCGAGAGGCGAACAGGTCTACCTGTGCCTCCCCGAACTGGTCCCAGTCAGCTGGACCGACTGGGGATGGAGTCGCCACTCGCCGGAGATGGGATGGGCCCGGGACAGCTCGTCGGCTGCCCAGTTCCGGTCTCCAGGAATGTAAACTGCACGAAGGGACCTCAGGTGCTTCTGACTCCATATCAAGAGGTGGCGGGCGAGCTGCGACAACTGGCGCGAGCGTAGACCCCCCTGGTGGTTGATGTACGCTACTGCCGTAGTGTTGTCTGAGCGGACAAGCACATGCTGGCCCTTGAGCAACGCTCGGAAGCGGCGCAGGGCGAGCCGTACTGCCAACAGCTCGAGGCAATCGATGTGCATGAGGCGCTGGGCTCCTGTCCAGGAGCCGGCGGCTGCATGCCCATTGCACATGGCACCCCAACCCGTGGTAGATGCATCCGTGGAGACAACGAGATGCCTGGAAACTCGCTGAATAGGGACGCCGGTCCGTAAAAAGCTGAGGTTCGACCACGGGAAGAAGGTTCGGCGGCACGCTGGAGTCCTGGAACTCGGAGCGAACCGCGATGCCATGCCCACCTCGGGACTCGATCGCGAAGCCACAGCTGAAGCGGTCTCATATGAAGCAAACCGAGCGGCGTTGCCGCGGCCGCGGATGCCATATGCCCCAGGAGCCTCTGAAATAGTTTCAGTGGAACCGCACTCTTGCCCTCGAACTGTCGAAGGCAAGCCAGCAGTGAGTGTGCGCACTCGTTCGTGAGCTGCGCGGACATGGCGACTGAGTCTATCTCCATGCCGAGAAAAGAGATCCTCTGCACGGGGCAAAGTTTGCTCTTTTCCCGGTTGACCCGAAGGCCCAGACGGGCTAGGTGCCGTAGCACCAGGTCTCTGTGTTCGCAAACCTGAGCTCGAGAGTGTGCTAGTATCAGCCAGTCGTCGAGAAAAATTCAGGATGCGAACCCCGTGTTCGCGAAGGGGAACAAGGGCTGCCTCGACGGTCTTCGTGAAGACGCGAGGGGACAGAGCTAACCCGAATGGGAGAACCGTGTACTGATATGCCTGGCCTTTGAAAGCAAACCGAAGAAGCGGTCTGCGTTGAGGCAAAATGGAGGCATGAAAGTACGCGTCCTTCAGGTCAAACGCTGCAGACCAATCCTGAAACCGAACACATACGCGAATGCGTTTGGCTGTGAGCATTTTGAACGGTAGTCGATGTAGAGAACGGTTCAAAATGCGCAGGCCCAGGATCGGTCGTAACCCACCGGTTTCCTTGGGGACAATGAAGTAGGGGCTGTAAACCCGGACCTCACCTCGGCTGGAGGGACCGTCTCGATTGCACCCTTCGCCAGCAGGGTCGCAACCTCCGCTCTCAAAACCCGGGGCATAGCCACCGATCATCGTGGAGCGAACTCCCCTGAAGCGGGGAGGAGACCGTGCGAACTGAATCGCATAGCCGAATCTGATCGTTCTGATGACCCAGCAGGATCCCCCTGGAAGCTCTAGCCAGGCTTCCAGGAAGTGAACCAACGGGGTCATTCGAACACAGACGTCCCCCCGGAGGGGCAGCGGGGCGGGTCGACTGGCACGCGTGCAGGGGCTACCCCGCTCGGATGCGTCGAAGCCCGCTCCCCGACAGAAGAGACCAGGGAAGGCGGAGCGTTCCACGGGGGTCTGTTCTGCCGGGGGTCTGACGATAGAGGGGGAAGGGATTGGCGTAGCCCGTGGACGACACTCGCACCCTTCCGCGCCCTCAGAGACAGAGAGGAATGTGTGGGCTGACGCACTGGAACGTCGAGCGCACTCATTCCCGTCTGTGGGCTCAGTGATGATGTCAAGTCTTCCTTAACCAACTCAGGGCGCTGCCCACCCGTGGGCGAGCAGCGGGAGCTGAAAACGAAAGATTTCCCCCCGGCCCTCCACCGGGGGCAGGAGGGGGCCTGCTCCCGCCTCCTGGGGAAAAACTGAACTCCATCACTGAGCAGCCCGTATCAGGATCATCGCTTACCTGGCGTTTAGCGGGGTGTGCGGCCTGAGGGGGCTGTGACGCCTGCCGGCGGCCTCCTCCACGCCGTGGCCCGGATGAAGGCTGCTGCTGGGGCGGGGCGGGAGGGAGGGGAGCCGCGGGGGGGCGTCCTCGGCGGCGAGCAGCGGGAGGCATCTGTGCCGACGACTGGGTGGAGGCAGCAGCTGGTCGTCGGGGCAGAACATGTTTGATTGCCTCCGTCTGCTCCTGGGCAGTGGAGACTGCTGGGCAAGAGTTCTCGACTGCACCGCCAAAAAAGGCCAACCTGGGAGAGAAGGGCGTCGAGCAGACGAATCCGCTCAGCGCTCCGAGTGTCTGCCAGGTTGGCGCTCCTGGACCACACTAGTGGCCATCACCTGACCAACGGCGCGAGCGGCCACTTCCGTTGCCCTTTTGAAGAGCAAGGTCAGTGGCGGACCGCAAATCTTCAAATGCCGTTGGATCAGTCCCGCCCTCGAGCATATCTCTGAGCATCTGCGCTTGCACAGTGCTCATCGCATGCAAAGCGGAGGCCGCCCGTCCCGCCGCTCTATAGGAACGCGCCGCCATGGCAGACGAGAACCTACAGGCTTTGGATGGGTGCCTAGGAGGACCACGGAGGAGGCGCCCTGTGGACACAGCTGTACCGCAACAGAGCGCTCCAGCGGGGGCATCCCAGTGCACCCACGGGCGGCCCCCCCATCGAGGGGGGAAAGGCGGGGGAGAGATCGCGCTCTCGAGTGGACAGAGGAGTCCCCCAAGAGCGCGATAACTCCGCATGCAGCTCGGGGAAAAAAGGCAATGGAGTTGGCCGTGGCCTCGCGGCGGCAGCTTTGTCCAAAAACCAATTATCCCTCCGTGAGAGATCGGGGGAGAATGGAGGATGCCACTCTAACCCAATACTCCCAGCGGCTCGAAACAGCATGCCGTCAGCTCGGGATCCGACACGGGCAGCGCTGGCTCTCCCGAAGGGGGCAGTGCAGCCGCATCCTCATCTCCCGAGGACTGTAGCCCACCTAGTGATGCTGCGATCGACATCACATCATCATCTGGAGCGCCGCTCGAAGCAGCCGGTACCACTGAAGAGGCAGCCGACTGAATCGAACTAACGCTCGCTGGCTCACGCACTGAGGCGGGAGGTGTGGCCCGAGAAATCGTCGGGGCTTTATGCCACACCGTCACCGTTAATTCGCCGGGTCCCCGGTCGACGGGCCCCCTTTCGTGAAGGAAGCCGATCGAGTAAGGGGGACCGGGGTTCTCACTCTAGTGAGAATTTTTTTTTTTTTTTTTTATATATATATTTTTTTTTAACCTCAGTGTGGAGATGGTCATGTCCCCATAGCAGGAACATGAGTCATCCACGAACGCTGCTGCTGCATGCTGAATGCCCAGGCATACAGAGCAGCGATCGCGACCATCAGATGACGACAGAAATCGACCGCATCCAGAAGAACACGGGCGAACCGTCTTTAAAAAGACGTGCCGCGTGTAGCTCTTTTACAGAGAGGAGGAAATTCACTCTTTCAGCGCTGAGGCGACCAGGGAGAAGCGCAAAGTCTGGCAGACCACTGCACAGATCGCAGGCAATGCAGAAACTCGCTGGGTACCGCCGTCACACCAACACTGAAGAGGACGCTCGTCTCGAAGAGTCTTGAATCAGCTTTTAGGAGTGAAGAGGTTCTCTTGGCTCCGAAGCGAAAACATACTGCGGTTGCGTTCACTTCCTCCTTTTATACTCACGGAGTAGGGCGGAGTACGCTATGCAAATTTCCGCAGCCCCAAGGCATTGCATGCCATTGGCTCGTGTTTAAATACTCGAAGAGGATTGGCTTTCTATGCGAAATCCCCCAATCTCCGTCACTTCTGACGTAACTCGAAGTGACTACGAAAGGGAACTAAAACTACAAGACATAAAATACACTACTCCAATGTTCATTAAATGTCAAGAACATCAACAGCAACTACAACAAACAATATGTAATACCAATAGTTATTTGACAGAGATATGGGTGTAAAGTTGTCAACATTTCTCACCCTGGCCTCATTTAGAAGTCTTGCTTATTTCAGCAGCCATATGCCATCTGACCTCAGTGGGATCTTTGAAGACTGCTTGGTGGTTTTCCGATATGGTGCACAGATACAATACAAAAATACAGACAATAGACAAACAGTACAAATATGAAGATGAGTGTGTGTGCGTGCGCGCGTGTTTGTGTGAGTGAGTGAGAGAGAGAGAGAGAGAGAGAGAGAGAGAGAGAGAGAGAGAGAGAGAGAGAGTGTGTGTGTGTGTGAGAGAGAGAGACTAGAGAGAAACAGTATGAGAGAGATTGAAATAGTGGCTCTTAAAAGTGCCTTTGTTTTCTATATAAAACTGAAATAGAGATAGAGAAATGGAGATAAGATGTAAAACAGAAAATAAGCACAGACAAGAAAGCATAATTAGATGCATCTCTGAGAAAAAAAATGTAATGCCTACATTAATGCGAGACACTAAAGGTGAATAGGGTAAAATTTTAAAAATAAATGAATCTATTACCATGATCACCATGAACCTTCCTCAGTTGATTAATTACACAAGTATAAAAACAATGTATTATAAGTTTTTGAAATTTGTATGTTTAATTATGCAAAATAGGAATTATCTCATTAAATATGCGCAATTTTTGCAAATATATTTTCGGTAACAAATCTGAAAACATGATAAAGCCAGGTGGAAAATTATTTGTTTTCATTTAGTTTACACAAGATGGAAAAAGAATATCAGATGGATTTCAGGATAGGGCCTAACGTTAACGTTATACGCTTTCATCTCACTTTTCATCACAAAAAAAAAAAAAAAAAAAAAAAAAAACGATTTTCACTATATTTCTTTGGTGTACATGGAGCTACATAGGATGATATGTGGAGAATGACAAAAAAAACTAATTTTGAGAAAACGTCTTTTAAATATTTGTAAAAATGCATACTTTTTTTTAGAGAAAAACAACTAACGTTATTTACAGACACGCTATCATGTCAAATATTTAGCAATCAACAATACAAGCGATCTAAAACGCATTAAAACTTATATTTCAACATTTATATTTAGTAAATAAGTAGCAGGTCTGAGATACATACCGATTGGTAGAGGGGATCCTCGCAATGACGGAAAAACCGCGAAAGTGCCGTGGGGTCACCGCCATGGCAACACGTCCGATTTAACATTAATTTATTATAAGTCTTTATCATTTTTTTCGTTGTCTGTATATGCCTATCTGTCAATTGAGTAAAGTGAAGTAAAAAAAAAAAAAAGTTAATTAGTCCAAATATTATTTACACCAGGATGATGGATGGGGAGTTTGATTGATCGAGCCTGCCTCTAGTTATCCGTGTGTCCATTACGGATTCAGAATTTTTTTTTTTTTTTTTTTTTTTTTTTTGCCATATAGAATTCAAGTACAAACAATTGACAATGTGGAAATCTGTTATGCACAAAATGATCAGGGGAGATAATATGTTCACAGTTTAATTAGACTACATGCATCACAAACACGGACAACTTTAATAGCCTAAAGTGTCAAAATCAGCAATAGGCAACCTCGTCCAGTGAAAGTGAAACAATCTGTGGCGATCACCGAGTATTCCGTGGTACGGTCACGGAAGAAACCCGTGGTCCCATCATTTGTCAATAAGCAAAATGCTATAACTGGTCAGACTCAGGGAAGATACAAAGTTCACAGTTTAATTAGACTACATGCATCACAAACCCATACAGCTTGAATAGCCAACCTAAAGTATCAAAAACAGCAGCAATATCGTCCAGTAAAGGTGAAACAATCTGTGGCGACCACCGAATATTCCGTGGTGCGGTCACGGAATTCAGAGTGACCAGACGTTATCCTAGCGATCAAACGACGACAGAACAATGAAATATCAAGTTAAAATCAAATATGTAAAGTAAAGTACTTTAAAGGTGCCCAATGGGATTTAAAATCAAATCATACAACATGTTCCATACCAGATGGGGGCAGTATACCTCCAGAAATACCTCCACGGCCACGCGCTCTCTCATGTCTTCAAACAAGATGGGCGAGTGCTGTGTTGCTCTGTCTCCCTCGTGCATATTAATCAAATCAATTGACGCGATAGTAAAAGGTTGGAAGACCGCAGTTTCACGTGGAGCATTTGGAGATTTTCAGAGATTAGAGACTTAATGAACAACATCTCAATACTAAATTATAAGGGCCATCTCATAGACAAGTCGGTGCATTTCAATATTATGAAGCTGCAGACTCGGAGGGTGCTTCTCAATATCCCTCCTCGTCTCCTCGCTCCTCCGTCCTCCCTCCTGACCCGGAAACCGATCGAGCTCAGCCATCTTGAAGGACATCTCAATTCTCTAATGGGCTATATGCACGCATAAAAAGTTCCGCATTTGACGCAAGGATGCTCGTCCATTTCCGGTTGTGGAGATTTAAGCGGAGGAGAAGCGAGGAAAACGGGATTATGGCAGAGTCTTCAAAATTTACTGTCCTCCCGTCATTGAAACGAAACGTACATACGTTTAGATTTAATTTTATATATAGTTATGTTTACGTAATATAATTTTAAAAAGAAGCATAAACACAACGAGGGGTGTCTGTTTTATCTGTTTTTGTGACTAACGTTTCGTTAGTATAACCATGGGGTATAAAATTCAATATAAATTCTCGGTATTGCATTGGACTCTACGATCGGCGGAAGTTATCGAGCATCCCTAATGCTTCACCGGAAATACCGCCGTGCATAGTGCCCATTGCACCGTGAGGAGTCGAGGAAAGAGGAGATAGGAGGCTTCCTGAGGAGTCATGAGTGAGGATACACAGGTGCATCCTACGCGGAACTGTTATACTGACTAAACGTGACGCACGTGTCAATTCTCCTCCCCCTTCACATCGGTCACAATCATTTTAATTTATACTTTACCTTTGCAGTTTATATAAACCACACATCTCTGATATTTCAACAGTATAGCCTATCTTTATTATTATTTATTATGAATTTATTAAATAACCAAACTTTAACAACATAAGGGCAGATCCTTTTAGCGCCGCTGATGACACTGTGGAGTGACGCTCGAGTCATCAAGTACTCCAATGTATATAAAAAAGCTTTTATTCGATTCCTCTGTCCTCCTTTCCTTTCCTCGCTTCCTCCCCTCGCGTCCTACAGGGGGTGGAGCTGAGACGCAAGGAAAGGAAGCAAGGAAAGGAAACGAGGATGCACAAATAAGAAATGAGAAGCACCCGGAGCCTGCATCTACAGTCCCCCACCGAGAGTCCCGCATTCTCAGACCCCTCGTTTTTCCAGTAGGTGTCAGTGTGACACTGTTCAGCTGTTCCAAACCCTCCTGTAAAACACACGAACAACCGCAAAACGAAAGGAACACCTGTCCACACCTAAACCTGTCGCTCACTGGATTTGATTTCATCTATGATTCAGAAAACATGTCTATAGATGTCGATTTAGCACAATGCCTACCAAATCTAATAACACTCGCGGACATTTATGTGTTTAATCCACAATCCATCGAGACCAGCAAGAGATTCTGAGAACGACGCGCGCGGACTGACAACAAGCGTTACTGAGTTTAAAATACTGATAAATTCTCTTCTTAGTGGACAAGACTGCAAGTAAGTTTATTACATTCCCCATTACAGTCATTTTTTTATTAATAAGAACTTCATATTGTATATTAAGCGACATTTAAATGTGAAGTTACAGAAGACTGTTCTTCTGCTACTCCGAACAGAAGAAGAATCTGCCAGAAATGACAATCTTTTGAAGTAAAAACACAAAAACTTTTATTGAGGAAGGGCTATTGAAAACAAAAATGTTTTTGAAAGTTTTCTCCCATTTCCTCTTCCGTGTTAGGCTGGTTTTTTTTTTATGTGAAATCGAAAGTATTTTTGAAGCAGACATTTACAGTAGACAGACAGATGAAGCCTAACGTCAATCAACAACAACCTGCTGTTATTAAACTCAATATTTCAGTTCATATAGCAATTATGATTAGTAGTATTACAATATGTCTATTATAATTTAGGTTACTTTTACTTAATCAGTCATTTTAGGATAATTTGAAAGTAATGATATCAATGATTTTTGTGAACTTGAATATGTTTGTAAAATGATATTATAATAGAAAATATGTCAAATTGAGTTCAGTTTTCCAGCACAGTGTACATTTCTGTTCCCCAATGAATTCATATATAGAGTCAGTTAAACTCATGATTGAACAATCAGAAATGATTAAGACCATTCGATTATTTTACAAGGCAATATATTTGTTTGTAACTCACTTTATTTGATAGATTGTTTTTGCTGTTGTTGATGATGAGTCTTTATTCATCAATAAGATGTTGTTGATGTGTGTAAATGTTGTGATTTGCAGGTGATGCTGAAGGATTGAGTGTTTTCTGATCAGTTTTCAGGGTCAGTTTAGCTGCAGTATGTCAGAGGAAAGAGGAAAGGACTCTCTCTCTCAGATGAGTCTCTCAGAGAAACACAGGTGAGACTGCGTCTGTTCTCTCACTTTAAACTCCACTGGACTTTGTGTTTCCCTGTCAATAACACAACTTTAAGCATTGCTCTGTATTTACAAATGCTTTGAACAACTTCAATTTTAACTTCTTAAATTAAAAGTGACATTATTTATAAAGCCCTGTTTGGTCTATAGAAAATATCACAGTTAATAATTTGTTAATAACCTTCTGACGCTGAAGTAATCCAAATAAATGAATTTAGTATTTAGATCATAAAATTATTGACAGATATTAGAAAACAACTATACACTTACAGGTTCTTTAAAATTAGCATATTGTGATAAAGTTAATTATTTTCCATAAAGTAATGATAAAAATTAAACTTTCATATATTTTAGATTCATTGCACACCAACTGAAATATTTCAGGTGTTTTATTGTTTTAATACTGATGATTTTGGCGTACAGCTCATGAAAACCCCAAATTCCTGTCTAAAAAAATTAGCATATTTCATCTGACCATAAAAAAGAAGTGTTTTTAATACAAAAACTTCAACCTTCAAACAATTATGTTCAGTTATGCACTCAATACTTGGTCGGGAAATCCTTTTGCAGAAATGACTGCTTCAATGCGGTGTGGCATGGAGGCAATCAGCCTGTGGCACTGCTGAGGTGTTATGGAGGCCCAGGATGCTTCGATAGCGGCCTTAAGCTCATCAGTGTTGGGTCTTGCGTCTCTCAACTTTCTCTTCACAATATCCCACAGATTCTCTATGGGGTTCAGGTCAGGAGAGTTGACAGGCCAATTGAGCACAGTAATACCATGGTCAGTAAACCGCAGGGGTGGTAAAAGTACTCAAAAGTTGTACTCGAGTAAAAGTATATATACCTAAATAAAATATTACTCCAGTAAAAGTAGAAAGTCCTCCATTCAAACATCACTTGAGTAAAAGTACAAAAGTATCCGATTTAAAAAGTACTTAAGTACCGAAAGTAAAAGTAAATTTTCCAATAACCTGTACATTTAAATAATTATGCAGATCAATTATTTTGGGGGTGATATGCAATTATTTAATTGAACAAATGATGAGATTACATACTGCAATTGAGAATTTGTTAGATTTGCAATCATAAGAGACAATAACAGGAGATTTAAAGGCTGTTAAATATTTCTATGTTCTATATCACTGTTACATTTTACTGTTTAGAAGATTGATCTCCTTTAAATCTCCTTAATAAATGCTTTACAAGGCATGAATAGCCTACTCACTTTAGATGAGCTCACACAAATAGTTAACTGACCACTACTAAATGCTTTATAACTACCTGTATTTACTACATTTACTTACACTTTCTAAGTGATCTTATGAATGACTGACAACTCTTAAATAACTGGTTTGTAAATAATGCTATAGGCCTACTTCATTTCAGGGGTGGGCGATATGGCAAAAATATATCACGATTTTTTTTAGGAAAATCACGGTCACGATTTTTTATCACGATTCTTTTTCAAGTTGGTTTTACTATTTTGCAAGTTTCTGTTCATTACAGCCAAACTAATATCCCTATGTTAAAAACAAAGACTTAGGTAACAAAAGAAAAAAAAGAAAGGCATACATTTAGGCCAGTGGCGAAGATAAAAATCTTTGTCATTATTTTCTTTGTTATTAAAAAAATAAGACAAGATAAACATTAAACAAATTAATATTCAAATTAAAATAAACAGTGCATTATTTTTTCAGATACAGGTGTATTTATCAGTAGCATTGAAGTTATTAAATGAACAAATATGAAATTAAAACACTACATAGACTTCACTGTAAAAAATATTGATTTTTATTAAAGCTACTATTAAAGTTCTCAGTCAGTGAGTGATTTTTTCCTTGTGGTTTTTTTTTGTTGTTGTTGTTTTTGTTTTATTAACACTAAAGGTATAGTTCCCTCAAAAATTAAAATTGCCTTAATTTACTCTCTCAAGATGAAACCCAAATAAGTTTCTTTCTTCTGTTGAAAATAAAAGTTATTTTGAATAATGTGGGTCACCGAACAGTTGCTGGTCCCCAGTGTTTAGTTTTTTTCTCTCTCCTGGACGTTAATGGGGACCAGCAACTGTTTGGTTACCCACATTCAAAAAACAAATCTTCTTTTGTGTTTAGCACAAGAAAGAAATTAATACAGGTTTGTAACAACATTAGAGTGAGTAAATAATGACAAATTTATGTATATATTTTTTTTTTGTGAACTATCCCTTTAAGTACAAGCTGCAGTACTATTTACCACTGTCGCTTTTAGACCAGCATGTGACGCGTGTAATGTAAACGCATATTACACCAGATTTTCTCTCAAATGTTTGCTTTCGACATAGCCAATTATGTTTAAGTAAACATTGTGTGTATTTAACAGTATTAGCATAACAAGACTCGAAAGATAACTTAGTCCAGTGTTCAGCTGTTTGACAGGCTTCTGGTGCCTGCGAGCGTCGAGGGTATGCGCTCAGGAAAGCGCACGTTAGAACAACGCATCATCACGTGAATTAAATGTTTAACCGGCAAAGCTTATGCAAATAATCAACTTTGGTGAATTGCAGTGTCCCGTACCTATTCATTCACGTGTGATGTGTAGGCTACGTCGCGTTGTACAGAATGCACTGTAACACGGCCGTGACAGGCAAAGCAGACATTTCAGCCGATACGAATCTCCAAACTTTAATGAATTCAAACATATCCTTGAGATATGGCCATGGCTGACCTCTGTCGGGAATCTCGGGATCATTTCTGCTGACAGCGAGTCGAGAGCTGCTATACTGTTTCTGCGGTCATTATCTTCCACTGAACTGACGAACTGAACTGCTATGTGAGCGAGCGTGCTGGCAAAGAGCGCGAGCGTTTTTTTTTTTTAAGAAAACCATGTTTTTCATTGGTTTGGAAAGCCAAGTGTAATAAATACTCGGAGCAGGCACGGGGAAATGTATCGGAGTAAAAAGTAAATTTTGCCTTTAATATTGTAGTGGAGTAAAAGTGAAAGTAGATGCAAATAAAACATACTCAAGTAAAGTACAGATCCTCAAAAAAAAATACTTAAGTAGAGTAACGAAGTATTTTTACTTCGTTACTTACCACCAACCGTTTACCAGTGGTTTTGGCACTGTGAGCAGGTGCCAGGTCATGCTGAAAAATGAAATCTTCATCTCCATAAAGCTTTTCAGCAGATGGAAGCATGAAGTGCTCCAAAATCTCCTGATAGCTAGCTGCATTGACCCTGCCCTTGATAAAACACAGTGGACCAACACCAGCACCCCAGACCATCACTGACTGTGGGTACTTGACACTGGACTTCAGGCATTTTGGCATTTCCTTCTCCCCAGTCTTCCTCTAGACTCTGGCACCTTGATTTCCGAATGAAATGCAACCACTGAGCAACAGTCCAGTGCTGCTTCTCTGTAGCCCAGGTCAGGCGCTTCTGCCCCTGTTTCTGCTTCAAAAGTGTCTTGACTTGGGGAATACCGCACCTGTAGCCCATTTCCTGCACACGCCTGAGCACGGTGGCTCTGGATGTTTCTACTCCAGACTCAGTCCACTGCTTCCGCAGGTCCCCCAAGCTCTGGAATGAGTCGTTCTCCACAATCTTCCTCAGGGTCCGGTCACCTCTTCTCGTTGTGCAGCCTTTTTTGCCACACTTTTTCCTTCCCACAGACTTCACACTGAGGTGCTTTGATACAGCACTCTGGGAACAGCCTATTTGTTCAGAAATGTCTTTCTGTGTCTTACCCTCTTGCTTGAGGGTGTCAATGATGGTCTTCTGGACAGCAGTCAGGTCGGCAGTCTTACCAATGATTGCGGTTTTGAGTAATGAAACAGGCTGGGAGTTTTTAAAAGCCTCAGGAATCTTTTGAGGTGTTTAGAGTTAATTAGTTGATTCAGATGATTAGGTTAATAGCTCATTTAGAGAACCTTTTAATGATATGCTAATTTTTTGAGACAGGAATTTTGGGTTTTCATGAGCTGTATGCCAAAATCATCAGTATTACAGACATGAAAACTACTCACCTTTTGGCGAAATTCGCCGTTTTGAAACCAAAATAGGTGACCTGCGTGAATCGTGTAGATTCGATGAGAAAATGTTTGGAGGGAGGGGAAGGGGGGGGGGGTATAATTTGAAGCCATACTATAGTATAATATGAGATAGAAATTAATATTTAAGTCATTCAATTCAAGATCACGTAAACTTTTCCCTCCGCTGCAGCTGTCAGTAATTCTCCATTCAGCATTCAAACAAACAGCGCGTCAACTCGTCAGTCATTCTCCATTCAGCAAACAGCACAGCGCGCCGTCAGTCATTCAACATTCAAACAGCACAGCGCGTCGCGTTCGGCAACGATGAAACTCTCTCCAAGATGATTAAATGCTAATATTATACTTAAAGGGTAACTAAACACCAAAACAACTTTTTTTAGTTAATGATCTGTAAGAATGGAGCTTCATAAATGCTGTTCATTGATTCGAGTACATTTTTTGACAATTGAGTATAAAGTGTTTTGATTTTCAAATATATGGTGTAAAAACGTCTGAGTGCTGCCCTTTTCAGGTTAAACGGAAAGCTCCTGCAGTAGGGGTACTTGCTGACGTAGCGAACTCTCAGACGCACTCTGTCACACCCTTGGTGCGAGCTCACCACGCCCTTGGCAGCCCCTGGTATAAAAGCATCTGGTTCCGTCAAAACTACTGTAGCGAGTCAGGAGTTGGATTTATGAATATTGAAAACGATCAGGATACTATAGCATATAATAGCATCTAGTTAGCATAGCATTTATATAGTTATTTAGATTATTTTTGAAAACGACCAGGATAGGGTATTGTTGCATCTATTTAGCATAGCATTATATAGATAATTTAGATTATTTTGTGTAGCTAGTAGCATAGTACAGTTAGGATAGCTTCAAGTTAGCATAGATTTATCAGTGTTTAGTACAGTGATCAGGATAGTAACGGAATAGAGGTGGACATGGGCTTCTCCACACAGCTGCACACGCAGTGCCAAACACTGCTCGTCCTGCATGGACTCCTCCACCGCAGCGGCGTCTTGATGTGAGTGATCATGGTGGATATTTTAATCACAATTTATGGTTAGGAATCGGATAAAGTTAATCCTCTAGGGTCGACAAACGAGCCGGTGCATTTTGCTGGATTTTTTCATATAGCGGCATAATATCAATAGCGTGCGCTATTGAGATCAACTCGACGACATAACTCATCAGATGCCGGTCGCGATGCGGGAGTTAAGACCGCAGTTTGAGCCAGCAGCTCGAATGGATTTGGCCCTGTGTATACAATTCACCCTCATCCACTTCAGGTGAAGGTGAAGGTGAGGGAGAAAAGTCCTCGACTTCAAATGGCCGCTCTGTTGCAAAGGCAGCTATTGAGTCACTCCAGTCTCGCTCTATTTTAGAGTCTGACAGCAGCTGTCACTCACGGCGGGTCTCAGGTGCACGCCCCCTAGCCCCGCTGGGGTCTGCCCATTTTTTCAGCATTTTTCAAATATTGCTAGTGGGTGGAGTCAGGCTCTGACCAGGGGTTTAGTTACCCTTTAATCTGTAGATAAAGCTCTTTGGCTTTGCATAAATTGACTATCTGCAGTATGCAGTAGTACCTCAATCATGTTCCTTTACCGCGTGTCTATCACAACATTGGAGAGCACTATTGTTCTTCACGCGCACAGTAACTGACATGTAAAACTGTTAAAAGAAAAGGCTCAATAAATTATTGCATAGATAGATAATGTATAATTATTTAATAGATAGATAACTGTATAATACACTGCATCGATATGTATTTCCTTTGTGCTTTGAACTTTTCAATGCGTAACTTAAGGCCAATTTATACTTCTGCGTCGAGGGTACGCCGTAGTGTACGGCGTTGGCTACGCACGTAGGCGACGCCGTTGTGAGCATTTATACTTCTGCGTTCAGGTCTTGGTTGCTCTGCAGTACTGCTCCGAAACGCTAGTTGGCGGCGGAGAGTTTTAATGTTCCACTGTGTTTAGATTCCTCGCGGCTAGGTTACTACGAGTGAAAGAGAGCTGATCATGTTGGAATTGGAGCTTATTAAGGTGGAAAAACAGTTCACTTTAGTGAAATTACTAAAACTGAAAGGCAGAAATGAGAGAAGACTTCGGAGGAGATGAAACTTGTGGAAATCATAGACAGTGGTGGAAATGCGTGAGAAGGTACGTGCGGAAATGCGTAGGAGGAAATGCGATGCTACCAAGCCAACCAATCACCGATCTTGCGGTCCGCGTCGTCGCGACGTGTAGTTACATTTTTGAGGAGGTGCGCGTCAGGCGACGGCGAAGGGTACGCGGTATGGGACGCGTCTGTGCGTATGCTATGCCGTACCTACTGCGCGCACCCTACGCAGAAGTATAAATTGGCCTTTAGTCTAAACAGAGCTGCGCGTTGTGACTCATGTTGCCTCAAGCGCATCATTTAGCGTTCGGGATGCGCATAAACGCTGTGTGCAGCACGCTATTATTGGGGTCTTTCATAATCATATCATAATACTTTTGCGAAATGAAAGATTATTAATAATAGTATTTTTTTGTTCTGTTCTATCCTATCTATCATATGTTGCTGCCTCATTAAACAGCTGTGCTATACATTTGTGCTAAATATATATATTTTGTTAATTTTATGGTAGACTATAAAATAATTGATCTTTTTGATTTTTTATCTTGTTTTTCATGAATGTATTTTACAACAATACAAAGAGCAATGTGTAACATTTTACCAGATTTATTGCTGCACTTATTGTCTCTTATTTGTTCCCCACTAATTTTTTTTTTCCACTAAATGTTCTGATTTTATAAAATTAGTTACCCACTAATCTAGTTTATAATATAATTTTTGTCTTCTTTTTTTCTTTATAAGGAAGTTGTCTGTATTAAGTATAGATTGTGTTTAACACACAAAAGAGTGATTATCAGTTCAACAAACAGTTATAGAAATTCTACTTGATTTTTTTTCAACTGCGTTGGTAACGGATAGGTATCGGTCTTTTTTATTTTTATTATTAGGCCTATTATTATTAGCTAACGCTACGGAGGCATCCGAGGCAATAATATTTTTGACTCATGGCTGAAGTTAACTTTCTCCAGCTCTCCCCAGGTTGGCAAAAAATGCTTCTCAAAATGCATCAGATTGATGCTTTAAAATATGGAATATTTAAAATTTTCTTACGGGGGAGCATTTCCCCCGGACCCCCCTAGAGGGGTAATATCCTTCTCACCTATTTTACCCCTCACCGGTTTTCATGCCTGGTATTAAAACAATAAAGGACCTGAAATATTTCATTTGTTGTGCAATGAATCTAAAATATATGAAAGTTTATTTTTCATCACTACATTATGGAAAATAATGAACTTTATCACAATATGATACATTTTTTAGAAGGACCTGTAATTCAATTTAATTCAAGTATGCTAACAAAACTGTTGCACAGACATTTCTGTTCTCTATTCTGTCAATAAATAAAAACTTGAAATATTCTGTTAAATTATGGTCAAGTATAGTATATATTCTTAACATATTTAATCTCACTCATGTATATTAAAAAATTGTTAAAGGGACACTCCACCCATTTGCATTAAGATTTCCTTTGTTAGAAACCCAGTTATACAATTGAATGGTTGTGCAACACTCTCTCATTTTCCCGAGACGAGAGAAATCCACTATTTACCTTTTTCACTTCCTCCTACAATGACGCAAAAATTTTAATTTTACGTCATTGTAGGAAGTGTAAGGGGGGGGGGGGATTTCTGTAAAGACTACAAGCACTAGTTCCCACCCTTTCAAACCCACCCATAGGGGGTTGGGCCTAATGCCCTAACAGACCTATCACAGATCAGTGCCAGTGCGTTTGATTTCACCAAAATATGGACGACAGTACTGAATACGTAGATTGATGCATTATGGATAGGGTTGGGTACCGAAACGCGGTGCCAATAGGGAACCGGTTCTGACGTAAACGGTAATAACCAGGCCGAATAAGAATGAAAATCTCTGTGTCACGAGGTGCACACACGCAAAGTCACTCGCTCTCTCACTCTCCGCAGTGCGTGCATTATACGGTTTGGAGCACAGTCTGATCTGTCTCGCATGCAGACTCTTGCTCACTCGCTTCCCGGAGATTTTAACTAATTTGCGGGCATCAGGGAGCCTTTATCAATATGCGAGAGACTCTTAGCGAGGGGATTAATGAAGATGCCGAAGACGGCTGCATTTCACGTGTAAAACTACGCATCAGAGTAATTGTGGCGATTGAAGCCCATATAGAATCACGCCAGTTCATTGACTGATGGGGCGGGCGCCGCCTTGACGCTCTTACATCGTCATATTATATTAGCATACATTATCTGATTTCATTGTGCGAAATGATTTCCAGGCGGTAGCGTAGAGTGGAGCTCAACTCTAGTCTACATTGATGGGTGGAGTAGTGGGAGTAGGGCTGATACGATTAGTCGACATTGTCAACAACATCGACAATAAAAAATTGTCGACAAATATCGTTGTTGTCGAGTAGTCGTTTTATCTCACTTGACCTAATGTAAGGGCGTGCAATATCGCGATTTGACCGCTACAGCGCTGTGGAGCTAGAGTGTAATGCGGCCCTTTTACAAATGCTATTGCGGTAAAAGAAAAAACAGTGCAAACGAATCCGGACTAGCAAGGTTTGGGAAAGTTTCACAAAACTTAAAGCCAACAATGCTGTCATGTGCAATACATGCAAGGCAGAACTTGCTTTTCACGGGAGCACAACATGCCATGGATGTTGGAGCACTTAAAGAGAAACATCCAAAAGAGGAGCCGGTGAGAATTGAGTGTTCTCCAGCTGGAGCTAACGGTAAATCCCTTTATTAGATAATGCAATACTACTAATAATAGTAATAATATTATCAATACTTATATAATTACACTAATGTGTAATTTTGCATATAAAGCTTGATTGAGCTTAGGAGTCCTGGCTGTTTTTATTATTGTAACACTATTAGGTAGTCTTATCACTCGCCTGTATTTTGTTCCATAATAATGAAGACTTACAAAAGATGTTAGGAAGAATCTCATGGCAGGTACTTTTTTTTTCATACTGTAAATTTAAAGGTAAATGAGAACAACGTCCTTGTCAGCTCAATTGTCATGTAAAAAAAAAAAAAAAGAATAATTTTTTTATTTATAATAAAGGTTTGCAGATTAATATTTTACCATTTTTTGTCCTGAAGTAAATGACCCTTTTTCTGTTTCAGTTCTAAGAAAAGCAGTGGGCCTATTAAACATTTAGAGAGCATTTGATCTTTTGGATGTGATTTGAGTTGGACCAGAATCTGAAACTTAAAGTGAATGACCTGGGCCCGGTTCCCCAAAAAGTTCTTATCTCTAAGTAGTTCTTAACCTATTCCTTAACCTCTCTTTTAACCTTATGGCACGGTTCCCGAAACGTTCGTACGCTAAGTATATCTTCTGTAAGTCCCACTTTCGTAAGGTTGGTCTGGACCGTTCGTAAGCTCTCTCTTAGTGTTGTTTGAGCTCAAGACGCTAGTTGCCACCACTGTGCAGCAGTCTTTAGAAACGTTCACACATTTTCAAAACTATTTCACCTTTTTTCAAAACTCTACACACAATTCCCAAAACTTCACACACAAAATGCAAAATGCCTCACATCTCCTTCAAAAATTTAACTGCATTCAAAATGTCATAAACACATGTAAGAATGAAGCATTTCCATCAAATGGCAAACACTTATTAGTGCATTTTTTTGATACACCATGTAAACATTGTTTTTCTTTTTGTTTGTTTGTTTGTTTTTTCTAAATCTAAAGCTCTTTGGTCTTCCATACGCTTATATCAATACAATGTTCTACAGTGAAAGTAGTCTTCTGAGATCGGTAACAAGTACACTGACAGTATTCACCAATGCAATTTAGAAACAGAAAATATTCATTAGGCCAAACATTACTGTTGTGTACACTATACAACAAAACCATAAACATATGTAAACCAAAAGTATATTCTTTATAATACAGTAAAGGACACAATTGAGTCTGTGGGGGTCTCTGTCCATTGTTGGCATCTATTGTTCAAAACAGGTAATCTGACCTTTGACCTATTATAGGCTAATACAGTAAAGCAGTGATTGGTTAGTGATCAGTAAAACAATTAGAGTTTGCACATATGAGGAGTGTTTGTGTGACCTGATGAATAATTGTGGCATGTTGATTGGTGTGTTTGGAAAAGAAAAGCAAGTCAATTCCTGCCAGATGTTTTGTGTTTTAGTCAAAGGCTGAGATATACTGTAGATTATGGTTTTGGAGATTTGGTGTGTAGGTTTGCACTTTGAGTGAGAGGTTTCACGGCTGGAGTGAGACTCATTTTACCCACATGCCCACTTTAGTTCACCATTTTATATTACAGTAAAATGATATAATTAAAACCTCAGTATATAAGTCTGCAATAGTGCACTCTACTGTACAGCCTTGTAATTCATTGTATTTTGCAAAAATATAATTATCTATTAAGTGCAAAAGCAGTACACAGGGTTTTATAAATACAGAGGTCCCAAAAGTGATCTTGGATTCGGGGGAATTTTATTTTTCCACAGGAATTGTCAAAGAACTTGGGATATGTATATTTGTGTTAAATAGGAATCCATTGCAATAAAGTTATTCTCATTCTGGGCACAGTATGCAATAGGCTATTGCTTTACCTCTCCTCTCTTATCTCCATCTCCTTCTCTCGTTCTTCTTCTCTCAGTCTCTTTATCTTTACCTGTAAACATCCCCTACCTGAAGCTGAGCTTTGATAGATGTTTAGTTTTGCCACTTGCATCCTATCTAGTGAAGCTTTGCATTGGGATTCCCGCGCGGCTCTCACTTCTGTGAACATTCTGCTTTGATTATCATCTCAAACATTTTGACATATCACAATTTGATAATTTAATTAATAGTCTCTTTTACTGATAACTTAAACAATGTTAAAATAAATGCTACTCGAGTAATTTGAGGAAGTTTTAATTTGCATGGAACGTTATCTTTCTTAACGCCGTAATAAACCTTCGCGTGAAGTGGAAAATAGATTCCTGAGCAATCGATGCCAACTAATTCAGCACCTTCACTTGGGACAGCGCCTTTGTGACGTCGAACGTAAGAGGAGCAAGTTAAGAAGCTTCCTAAGTGACACTTCGGGGAACAAACTTAGGAACATTGACAACTTCGGTAAGATATATCTTTTTGAGTCTTCTTAGCGCGCTAAGAGTGAGCGTTATCGGGGAACCGGGCCCTGATTAGTTGGCTCTAAGTTATTTAAAACAACTATTTCAAAAGCTGGACTGATTTTCTTTTTTATATTATAGTAAGAATATATAACTCAATATTTTAACTAATTGAAAAAGCTGAATAATCGTTCCAAACTTAATGATTAGCCGAGAAAATAATCGACGATTAGTCGATTAATTGTTCTAATAATAGTTAGATTAATCAATTATCAAAATAATCGTTTGTTGCAGCCCTAAGTGGGAGTGGCCTGCGGAGCTGAGCATTGCAATGCACTATGGGGATTGTTGTCTACAATGCACAAGTAGGGCACTAACAAGTCATTTCTGCCTTTTATCGGACAAGAAAGACCCAAATTAGAAATTTATGATATTATTCTACTACTGTACATATATGACCCACTTTCAATACATATTCATGTCTCCATCGGTGGAATTACCCTTTAAACTATAGTTACACATTATAATGTGAGCTAGTAAATAAAATGATGGTTAACTATAAAACTATAAATTGTGTGAGCGTGTGTGTTTCTGTGGATGATTAGATAAAGACACAGATGTGTTTCAGACACAGTTGATCCTCCTTTACTAAAGTGTTTTCTCTCTCTCTCTGTTCTTTGTTTCATCAGTGTAAGATCAGGCTCACATGTGTCCAGCTCTGTGTCTCTGAAGAGTGATCACTCTAAAGATGGAGAAGGACCAGACTTCAGTGAGAAAACACCATCATCTAATGAAAGGTATTTTGTTTTGCTCATTGTGTGTCACGTGTTGACTCTTTAAAAGTTCTATCAGTGAATGAAACATGTTTAGATCAAATATTTGTCAGAGTATTCACAGCTAATGCTTATTTCCCTTTCTGTAAAATATCAGTTAGTATTTATTTTACTAATGTGATTACAGGCTTCAATATGAGACATTAGACTCAGACCTTCAGGCTCACAGGAACCACGAGAATTTCAAAGACAATCTTCTTGGGATCTTCCAGGTAGGAAAAAACATTTTATAAATGTTTAATATTTCTAATAAACAAATATGTTATTGAACAAAAAATAAATGTAATTACATTTTTCTTCCTCTCCTTTTTTTCCTTTTAAACACATTTTAGTACAACTTGGTTATCATATCATGTCTTTAACTGGATTTTTCTATGTACATGTATTATAGTTATTTAATGAATAGTGTTGACAAAATGTAGATGTACAATTTAGCTTAAATTATGTTATCAGGGTGGCCGCGGGTCATTAAAAAGTATTAAAAAAGACTTGAATCAATTTTCCTAAAAATAAGGACTTAAGAAGTATTAAATTGTCTTAAATTCAGATTGGATAGGTCTTAAATATGTTTGTCATGTCACCGCAAAGATGCAGGCAAAGGCAATCGTTCTGCCAGCCAGGTCGAATCTTTTCTACAAGGTAACGTAACCTGTGTGTGTGTGTTAGAGACACGCGGGTGCGATCGAACAGTGGAGTCATGAAAAACATCCGTCATTTTGTTCAGGACAACATTCAGTCTGCAAAGTGTTTACTTATATCTCTGTAGGCCTATACTCGCATTAAAACACAGTTTTAAAAGCAAAACATATGTAATGTCTGTCAGAGTTTGAAGTCTGCCCAGATGAAGAATAGGAAAGACAGTGCAAACGAACTGGTAGTTCCACGAGTCCTTTTATAGTTGCTTTCTTTCAGTTAAGCACACTCTTCACATACATCTCGAAAGAGCGGATGTTAACCGGTTAAAGAAAACACTCTGTAAAACGCTACAAATCTAAGTGGAAGTAAACGCATTAAAATAAAACAAACCCGCGATAGAGCGGTCATCTTCCTCTTTGCGCGAGCATTCTCACTCTCACTGAGCATGCGCACTCACATAATAACATCACGCATAACGAACGCCATAGATGAAGCAGGATATCAACATGTCATGAACACTACTGAACACTAGGTGGCCGTTACAGAGTTCCATCTTTCGGACATTCATCATATCGCATTGGTTTTCATTTCTTGTCCTCAAAACAGGGCACTAATCTGTTTATTTTTAACTGTTTGTACTATTATTTTATATGGAAATCAATCATTTATAATTCTTATGATGAGAATAAAGTTAGGGTTAATTGAAATTAAGGAAAATAAATATATTGATCTGAAATTAGGGCTGGGCGATATGGCCAAAAAATCATATCTCGATATTTTTTTGGTCAAATGGCGATATACGATATATATCTCGGTACTTTCTACGTTTTCTATTTAGATAAAGAAAATCTTTATATTTAAAAAAATATATATACTGTTTATATATATATATATTCACATTCGGCCCAATGATATCCTACAAACAATGTTGATATTGAAGGATATGGAAACAAATATAATATAGGCTATGCAATATATTATGTGCAAAAAGCTTTTGTTTTTATATTGACTAAAAGCTAAACTAAAAATGAAAATAAAAACAAAAACAAACGCACAAACTAATTATATTAGCCTGCATTTGATTACCCCATTATAATCACTTTCACTTTCATTAAAAATATATACTTGTAGGTTTAAAATTCCACATATGGCACATTTATTTTCTCCAACAACAAATATTTTTAGCAATATGTTTATTTTAGTCAGAATTATTGCGTACTACGTAGTACTATTCACGCGCATGCGCGCGCCGGCGCTCGTTCAAGGAAGCATGAATTTTAGCGGAGATTCACTTGCAGAAGCTCGTCCTCTTCTGACATGGACATATTTGTTGTGAAATGGACATATTTGCAGCAATTGTCTGTCAGAGCATTTGACAGGGCGGCAAGCTGCCTTAAACTTGTTAACTATATCAAAGTGATTTTGACGCAAATAATATAAGCTTGTGTCATGTTTAGGACAAATTGTACTACGTAGCCTAGCTACTTTCACTGCAGCAGCTCATACTGCAACCTCCGCTATTTTTCAGATGTGCTCATATCAAACTACTGTATCGATATAAACGGTATTGCCTCATTCCATATCGTTTCAAAAAATATAACGATATATTGTACATACTCGATATATCGCCCAGCCCTATCTGAAATATAGCAAATTAATTTTAATTTATTAATTAAAATTTACAATAACCAAACATATTCCAAACCAAACCAGACATAGTCTTTTTTTAAATCTTTTTATTAGTTTAATTAACAAACTAATTATATGAAACTATTATCAGTACACTATAAATAAACTGGTTCTATACCTTTATTAGTAAATTAAATCTAAGCCTTTATTAATATACTTTATTACTCAAAACATATAAGGCTTAAGACATTTATAAAAATGCTTTCTATATTTCTTTTCACTCCACTGTACTCCACCACAGGTGACCGCACGTACGCAATTGACAATTTATTGTCATTTCACCATATTTTTGAACAGACAGTGTGTTTACTTGGAAATATTACTGTGTATTTTCAGTTTTAATTTATATTTCCATCGTAAGTTTGGTCTTAAATTTAATTTAGAAGTGGTATTAAAAAGTCTTAAAAGGTCTTAAATTTAAATTGTTTGTACCTGTAGCCACCCTGGTTATACTGTCTTATCTCTTTCTTACTTTGTTTGTAGGATCTTGAGAGCAAAATAATCAAATTTCTGAAGAATGAACTGGAAAAGTTAAAGAAAATATTACAACATGAGAACACACAACACTTTGTGAAGGACTTTAATGAGAACAGATCCAGTATCAAATCAGCAGCTCTTGATCTCACACTACATTACCTGAGAGAGATGAAGCAAGATGAAGCTGCTGATGCTCTAGAAGGCAAGAGACTCGTGATCATCTGTCTGATTGTCCCTTTTAAATGTAGGAGAGAAAATGAAGACTAAAACTATCTATTTTCTGTTCCTGTGTTTAGATGAGCTGTTCTTCATTCATCAGCTGAAATGTGGCTTAAAGAAGAAGTATCAATGTGTGTTTGAAGGAATGGCGAAGCAAGGTGACTCCACACTCCTAAATAACATCTACACAGATCTCTACATCACTCAGGGTGGCAGTGAACAGGTCAATACTGAACATGAGGTCAGACAGATTGAAGTTGCTTCCAGACGTCATGAAGCACAAGAGATCCAGGTTGAATGCACACATTTGTTTGAAGCGCCTGAACAAGACGAGGAGATCCGAACTGTACTGACAAAAGGAGTCGCTGGCATCGGGAAATCGGTCTCTGTGCAAAAGTTTGTTCTGGACTGGGCTGAAGGAAAAGAAAATCAAGATATCAGCTTCATATTTCCTCTTCCATTCAGAGAGATGAACTTAAAGGAGAAAGAAAAACTAAGTTTGATGGACCTTATAACTCAGTTTTTCCCAGAGACAAAAGGACTGAACCTTACAAGAAGGAATCAGTTCAAAGTGCTGTTCATCCTTGATGGACTGGACGAATGTCGCCTTCCTCTGAAGTTTGATTGTAATGAGACGTGGCGTGATGTATCGTCACCAGCCTCTCTGGATGTTCTCCTAACGAACCTCATGAAGGGAAATCTGCTTCCTTCTGCTCTCGTCTGGATCACCAGCAGACCAGCAGCTGCCAGTAAGATTCCTCCTGACTGTATCGACCGGCTGACAGAGATACGAGGATTCAGCGACGCACAAAAGCAAGAGTACTTCAAAAAAAGATTCAAGGATGATATTCAAGCCAACACAATCATAGATCATGTTAAACAATCAAAGAGTCTCTTTATCATGTGCCACATCCCAGTCTTCTGCTGGATTTCAGCCACTGTTCTCCAGAACATTCTGGAGGAAAAGAGAAATAATGATGCGAGAAACACTCAGGCTGATGAGATCTCTAAAACACTGCAGGAATCAAACACTGAAGACACTCCCAAGACTCTGACACAAATGTACACACACTTTCTCCGCTTTCAGATCCAGCAGAGCCGCCGGAAATATGATGGAGAATACACACCAGATGTTTCCTGGGATAAAGACACCATCCTTTCATTGGGGAAACTGGCATTTCAACAGCTGGAAAGAAACAACCTGATCTTCTATGACTCAGACCTGGAAGCCTGTGGTCTTGACGTCTATAAGGCATCAGTGTACTCAGGCATGTGTACCCAGATCTTTAAGGAGGAAACAGGGATCGTTCTTGGTACCATGTACTGCTTTGTTCACTTGAGCATTCAAGAGTTTATTGCAGCCCTTTATGCACATCTGTTTCTAGACATCAACAAGACAAGTGTGTTTGATCATGAGTCTACAGAACAGGAAAACAGAAATGAAACCATGATTGATTTTCTCAAGACTGCAGTGGACAAGGCGCTGGAGAGTGACAATGGACACCTGGACCTTTTACTTCGCTTCCTTCTCGGTCTGTCACTCCAGTCCAATCGACGACTCTTACGAGGTCTGTTGACACAGCGAGACGGCACTGACCAGAGCAACAAGGGGATAGTTCAGTACATCAAGCAGAAATTAGAGGATAATCTTCCTGCAGAGAGATCCATCAATCTGTTCTACTGTCTGAATGAACTGAACGACCAAACTCTGGTGAACGAGATTCAGACCCACCTTAGCAAAGGAAGTCTCTCATCTGGTGACCTTTCACCTGCCCAGTGGTCTGCTTTAGTCTTTGTGTTGTTGACATCAGAGGAAGAGCTGGAGGAGTTTGAGCTTCAGAAATTCAAGAAATCAGACGAGTGTCTCATTAGATTATCGGCAGTCATCAAAACCTCCAGAAGAGCTCTGTAAGTCTTTTAATGTATTTTGTCATGTTTTACTCTCATCTGAAAAATGCAATTATCTTTATTACTCTATAGTGATTCCCCGTCATAAACATGAACCATCCCTGTAAAGCCTGACATATAAAATAATAATACTATTTCCCTGCACTCGATTTCTCATGGTTGGGGATACACACCAACTATATGTTGTTTGTTTGGGAGTGCAACATGCCCAGTCAGCTCTCGATGGGGCTTATTGTGAGCATTGCGATCATTTTCCACTAAGAACCCTCTACTCCCACCGATCACTCTTTGAGGAGAGTGGTTCGTTCACGCTCCCCGCGGCTCGGGTCCCACTTCTGTCAACCCAGAGCGGTGGCTTGAGTCATAGGGTTCGCAAATGGATGTGACAGCGGGCTTTTCCCTGCTGGCCTATTTGGTGACTCAGTTAATTCCATCAACGATAGGTTCCAGGAAGAAAAAAAATCAGGCAGCGGCATTCCAGAAATTCCTCCCACTACGGGTTCATGTCCCTGGGACTGCTGGGCGGGAGCAGTCCCGACCGGCGTCATGCTCCTCACACTGGGCACAGCAGAAACAGTATGACGCGTCTTGCGCTCCCCCACACAAAGAAAGGGACACGGCAAGGCAGGTGTAACTGGGGATTGAACCAACAACCTTTCCGGTTTGTAGACAAGCAACATGAACCACTGAGCCAATGCCGCCCCAATTAGATCCGAGGATTGGTTTGTCACGATAGATCTAAAGGAAGCATACTAAAGGACAGAGGCCCGGGGAATGGAGACTCTACCCCGAGGTGGTGGAGCTCCGGTGGAAGTGATTCGGTCATGCCGAGGTGGACCTGTTTCCAGCTAGACATCACAATGTCCACTGTGGTTCTCCCTCAGCCAACCAGCCCCACTGGGGTTGAACCCTATGGTGCAGGGGTGGCCAAGGTTACGTCTGTACGCATTACTCCGATCGTTCTGCTCCAGTGTGTTCTGGAAAGGGTTCGTTGGGACGGTGTTAGTCTGTTGTTGGGAGCCCTGTACTGGCCGACCCGAGTATGGTTTCTCTCCTCTGGATATTCTGATCAGGAGGGACCTACCCTCTCAGGCGAGTGATATGATTCTTCACCCTCGCCCAGAGCTGTGGAAACTCTGAGGGAGCCCAGCTCATGAGTTCAGGTCTCTCAACTGAGGTTGTTGAGACCATCCTCCAATCCAGACCTCCATCTACAAGGAAGTTGCATGCCTTGAAGTGGAAACTTTTCACTTCATGGTGTGGAGAACACCAGTTGGACTCAGTTAACTGCCCAGTGGGTGCAGTGCTGGAGTTCCTGCAGGAATGCTTTTCCACAAAGCTATCCCCCTCCACAATAAAGGTGTACATGGCGGCACTAGCTGCATACCACGTCCCTTTAAGTGGAGTTTCTCTGGGGAGGCACCCACTTATAACACACTTTCTCCGTGGCACTCTGAGGTTAAGGCCAGCAGTTCGCACGAGGGTACCGTCTTGGGATTTGGCTATTGTACTAGAAGGTCTCTTCCTAGCTCTCTTCGAGCCCATTGAAGAAGTTCCTGAGAAGTTGGTTACAGTAACGACTCTCTTTCTCTTAAAAGAATTGGAGATATTCAAACTCTCTCGGTTTCTCGCCCATGTCTGGAATTTTCGCCTAATATGGTGAAGCTTTTCTCCACCCTAGGCCCGGATACGTTCCTTAGGTTCCTACTAATGTTGTTAGCCCTATAGTTCTGTAGGTCTTCTATCCTCCTCCATTTCTGACGTTGGACCAAGAGAAACTTAATCTTTTCTGCCCTGTGAGGGTCTTAGATGCTTATATCCACAGAGCTCCACTCCAGGGGCGCTGTTGCTTTCGTCCGAATGTGCGCCTTGATTTCACTCGAATCTACATTTGTTCTTATGGTGACGTGGGTATTAGCATTTGACGCAGCTTGAGTTCTCTTGAAAGGGAACGTCTCGGTTACGTACGTAACCCTAGTTCTCTGAATAGGTAACGAGACATTGCATCGTAATGGAATTGCATAATGGAATATAAATTTAATATTTGTTACACATTTTAACATTTAAAAAAATGTATGTGTTCCATCTAATTATGTGATGTGATTAATTTCTCTTGTAGGTTAAATGATTGTAACTTAACAAACAAAAGCTGTTCAGCTCTGGCTGCAGTTCTTGGATCAGACACCAATCTGAAAGAGCTGAACATGAACAATAATAATCTGCAGGATTCAGGAGTGAAGCTGATCTGCACTGGACTGAAGAATATAAAGTGTAAATTGGAGATACTGAGGTAAGTTGAGCCACAGGAGTAACATGACTAGAGTGAGGTGCAATGACTGAGATGATGATCCCGGAAGCATTTTTTTTTCCCAAAATAATAATGAACCACAAACTCAGCATTTGTTCTAAAATTCAAATATCTTTTATTTATTTATTAAAACGTGGGTATACCATATCATCCTTATTCTTATTTTTTTATCATAAGGCCCATGTTTAATATAAGCGAATTTGTCATTGTACTATTTTATTGTTGATACATTTTTTATTGATATAATTAATAATAATGAACTACAAACTTAGCATTTGTTTTAAATTAATGGGAATATCAAAAGATCTTTCATTTATTAGTATTACAATGGGGGTATATCATGGCATTATTCCTATTTGTTTGGTTGATTAAAGTTTGATGTTTTTGATATAAGCGAGTTATTGTGTTATTGTATCATTGTGCTATTTTATTGTTGTTGTGTTTTTTCATTGAGTAAAATTTGATGTGATATTAAGCAATAATTTTGTCCCAAGAAAAGGACATATCTAAGATTAAAGATCAGAGTAAGAGCTACAGGTCCATTGACAAATATATTTTCTTGTAAAATATGTGGTATAATTGGTAACATCTGCACTGGTACTTAAAGGGATAGTTCACCCAAAAATTAGAATTAGCTCATGATTTACTCAAACTCAAGTCATCCTAGGTGAATAAGACATTCTTCTTTCAGACGAATACAATCGAGATTTCTGTTAAAAATGTCCTGGCTCTTCCAAGCTTTATAATGGCAGTGATTGGCTGTATATTTTTTAAGTCCATCAAAGTGCATTTATCCATGATTAAAGTGCTCCACGCGGCTCTGGAGTGTTAAAGTATCCATATTTAAAACTTTGTCGGCTAAATTATCTAGCTTCCAGCAGACAAATAAATTAAGCTATTCTCATACTTTAATTTTCTCATTTTCAGGTGATGTGTTGTGGATCGTTCAGATCAAAGACTTTCAGAACTGTAAAGTTTTAGATAACTGATATCTAAAAACTGATGTTGATGTCTAACATATTGAAGTTTTTGTACCTTTTGTTTTCCTCCATATTCAGTTGTCAGTTTTTGAAAATAACTTTCAATGCATTTGTGCAAAGAACAAAACTTCTTCAATCCTATCCAATCTCATGAATAAAAAACACCCAGTCATCGTACCCCTAATATATACTCAATTTTTTTGCTGCAATATTCTCCCATCGTGACGATAACTGATAACTGATATCTGATCTGCTTAAGCACTCAAACACCCGCTCGTCAATGTCCAAATGTTTGTGAGACCAATCAAAGAATGCAGGATTTTTGTTCACAGAAGCGCAAGCCGAGCGCTAATCCCAACACGACGCTTCACTTCAGTTAACGATCATACAGTGCAAGATAAGATGCAAGTAGCTAAAATATACGGCTGTTTTTCGATAGAAGTTTTAAATGGCCGACAGAAATAATCAGTTTGATCAAAGACAGTGTAAATTATGAGGTCAATTTAACAACACAAGCACCCTATTAAATATATTGCCATTATTATTGTATAAATATATTTGTATAACGTTTCCTCAAATGTGTTCGACTTTTCACTGTTTGTATCACTCCGCTTGTCAGTGTTTGCCAGAAGGCAGCAACAAGTGACTGTTTTTATGAGTGAGCAATTGAACCATTAATTAAATGAACAGATTAGTCCAAAAACATTGATTAATTTATTAAAGAAAAGGTAGTATCTGATCAAATAATTATGCTTTTAAAGCTACTGTTGTCCATTTTTTTGGCCATCAAACCACCTTAAAATGAGATCAGGAAAATCAAAATTTTCTCAGTGGGCCATGTCCCCCAACCCCCCTAGAAATAATATACTATAATACCTAGGTCGAATATCTATATATACCTACGTATTTTGAAAACCCTACATATGACCCTGATATGCAAAAATACTGGTGATTCTATATGTTGTATTGCATTCATTCAATTTTATATTCTAATGTCTTGCAGTCAAGTCTTGGGGACATAAATTAAGAGTATACCCACTTCTCCAGGCACCACTACATCACTGGGTTTAACTAATTAATCAGCTGAATGTTTTCCTCTCTGTTCTAGACTCTCTAACTGCAGTGTGACAGAAGAAGGTTATAAAGCTCTGGCTTCAGCTCTGAGATCAAACCCTTCACACCTGATAGAGCTGGATCTCATAGGAAATGATCCTGGAGAATCAGGAGTGAAGCAGCTCAATGATTTACTGCAGGATCCAGACTGTCAACTGAAGACACTGAGGTGAGAGGGGACCTAATAATGAATTAAATTTGCTATATGCATTGCTGGCTAAATATTCATAACAAATATAATGATAACCGTCAAGACATTTAGTTGTGCTACAAGCTACAGGTCAAAGGCTGCATTTACACTTCAAGTCTTAATGGACAGATTCGATCATTTGACTATATCCGATTTTTCTGGCCCGTCTGTTTACATCAGTGATCTCAAAATCAATTCCTCGAGGGCCACAGCTCTGCATAGTTTTGCTCCAACCCTAATCAAACACACCTGATCCAGATCCATTGAGCTAATCAAGGTCTTCAGGATTACTAGAAACTTCCTTACAGGTGTGAGTTGGAGCTAGACTGTGCAGAGCTGTGGCCCTCCAGGAATTGAGTTTGAGATAATTGGTTTACATTAACTTTGGATAGTGTACGATAAGGGTGGGACGAGACGATTATCTCACGAGACGAGACCGGACACGAGATTGGGTTCACGAGGACGAGACGAGATTTTTGCAAAATTTTTCAGAAATCCTCAATGACAAAATTCATGACTGGAAAAATTGTATGCAGGTGCATTTTGCAATCTTTTAACTAATAATGCAGTAATTCATGTAATTTCAGGTTTATTTTATGAGTATGAATTATCAAATGCATTTAAAGAAAACAATATACAAGCAGTGTAAAAGGTTTTTATTGACTGTCGTTTCTCCTGTTTGATTTCACTCGAGTCTTTTTAGACCGTACTGTACATTTAAGAGCTTCCAGAACTTCTTATTGAGGCTGTGTGTGACCTCAAAACTGAACTCATTGAAGTCTGAAGTGCAAACAATGAGTGCAAGTGCAACCATAATCAAAGTTAACACACAGACTCTTTATAATTGTTTTGAAATTGCTGTTTTATTTTGCACCGGCAGTTATAGCATTAATGCGGCGAGTTCGGAAATGGTAAAGAGAAACAAGGCTGGTGTGTTTGTCTCTATTGTTCTTGTGTTCCGATTATAAGTTCAGAAACAAAGCCTCCCTTGTCTTTCCCGTATTCCATCCCCAAAATGATCCACGATTCTTAACTCAAACTTTAAAAATAAAGCACTAATCATTAAAAGTCTAAAGAGTTTATAACTAGCCTACATATTTGAGAGAGAAAGAGACAGTGTCATTAAAAAAAACCCCATAGAGAATGTTTAAATACTCTAATATCAGCTTATGAGGGAAACGGAGGGGGAGTTAGTGCTTCGGAGGCCAAGTGCAGGAGATGATTGGGAGATGTCTGTGCACCTTTACTGATCAGAGTGAGCGCTGACACGGAGAAGCATACTCGACGCGTCCGCACGAGCGCGGCAAAAATGACAAGTTGGGTGCGCAAGACCGACAAGACAATGTTTCACAGGACGCGCGGCGCCGCTTTACTTTCAAATTGGGGATCAAGCGTACTCTGTGTAAAGGGTGCAGTGATGCTGAGCGTGCATTATACAAGATAATACATTTATCATACATTTAGTCTGTGTTGCGCAATGAATCCTCCGCCATCGTCACGCAATCAGTTAACTGTGATTCGTGCTGCACTCATTGCAACGGCAACTCGTAATGGATGAGCAGAGCAGACTTTTACATTAGTTTATGATGGTTATTATTTATTATAAAAACAGCAAAATGATAGTTTAGGCGAATGTGAGTGTACAGTGGTGGAATATTGTAACTCACCCCCATGTCAGTCATGGCGATATCGTGAGTCAGCTTCACACAATGGGAAATATCATCATGTTTTAGTCTCGCACACCCCTACTGTTTTTACACTAATTTCCACCCAAAATGATTTTCGTGATTGTTTTACAATGCACATGGTAGACTCTTGTTTTGAATGGCCGCGCTATTCAAATTATTTATATAATTCATGTCAGGTGGTCGTGATAATTTGCCAGCATGGACGAGATAACAGCTGTCATGACTCATTAATATTTTACAATGCAAAATCTGACAGAATAGATTTATAGTCGGGCAAAGATTTTCGTTTATCTATTGCTTAAATCTAGAATTCTTGAGTGAAATAATGTAATATATATTTTTAAAGTCCCTGTAAAGTCAAAATTAAGTATGTGTTCTGAGTTTGTCACACCACAGAAAAATGTGTTATTAGCCACCCAGCCAAATTTGAATGATAAAAAAGCCGGCAAGTACATAAAATAAGCTATCGAAATCTTGAAAAAAATGAGCAGTTATCTCTGTTCTCAAACGCGGGGGGCGTGTCCACTAGCTGCTCTGAAACCACGCCCACTAGCGGGAAAGCTTGTCTATGGTGATATTAGCTGATACTGCTTTCGGGACAGGAGGATGAACGCTGAGGCGGGAGATAGTCGGCTCGGCCCCGTTCACCAGTAACAGCGGATTATCAGTGAATCCCAGTTGTCTCTGAGGAAAGTTTATAAAACGATCCTGTGTAAAATGATCACTACGGGTGGCGGGTGTTGGTGGTGATCCTCAGCTCTTCATCAAGGTTGGCTCTACACAAAATTAATCCACCTCATCTTGATGTGATCGTTTTAAGGAAATTTAAATAGACACCAATCTGTTTTGTACATGATCGCATCCAGGTAGTAGCCTATGCATTTCCGTGTCGAAGGCATAGCTAGCTAGAAAACTGTAGGCTGTAGTAACTAATAGTACTGACAGTAACTCGCGATTGAGCGGCGAATGTGCTCTATTGTTAGGGGAGAGATCATCAGTGCGTCATCAAGTAGGGGTGTGTCCACGAAAGTCATCGCGCCCTGTTTTAGCCCCGCCCAAAAAATCTGTAAAATAGCAATGGTGAAAAACTGTTTAACGGTCTAACTCCGCATTTCAGTACTTCACAGTTCACTAGAGAGAGAGAGAGAGAGAGAGAGTAACCTAATACTGAAGCTTGTTGGTTTAATTACAGTGAAGTTATCACCTCATTGCTGAGAAATATACAGGTCCTTCTCAAAAAATTTGCATATTGTGATAAAGTTCATTTTTTCCCATAATGTAATGATAAAAATTTTTCTTTCATATATCTTAGATTCATTGCACACCAACTGAAGTATTTCAAGTGTTTTATTGTTTTAATACTGATGATTTTGGCATACAGCTCATGAAAACCCAAAATTCCTATCTCAAAAAATTAGCATATCATGAAAAGGTTCTCTAAACAAACTATTAACCTAATCATCTGAAACAACTAATTAACTCTAAACACCTTCAAACGATTCCTGAGGCTTTTAAAAACTCCCAGCCTGTTTCATTACTCAAAAACGCAATCATGTGTAAGACTGCCGACCTGACTGCTGTCCAGAAGGCCATCATTGACACCCTCAAGCAAGAGGGTAAAGGCCCGTACACACCGGGACGAATATCAGCGGGCGTTATTCTTCAGCGTTTTTCAACGCGTTTTTTGTGTTCACACCTAAGCGTTTTTCGCTGACGATGAGCTGAGTGAGCGTGCAAATTCATTCCCTGACTTTAGATGGCGCTTAATGTTAAACAGAAATAATAATAGAATACTATACTAGGGTGATCATATTCATGTCTCAATGTTTTATTATGACAGATTAAAAAATAATGAATGAAATAATGATAGAAATAATGTCTTCTGTATTAGAAAAATAAATAAATAATAAATAACTAAAATAAAAGCCTCCAAATGTATCAAAAAATAGCTCTCACAAACTTACAAAAACGAAAAGGAAAAAAAAAATCTATTTATATCTTTAGTTTTCATCCTCTTTATCCTGTTTTTCTTCCTCATCCACCTTGTTTGCCCATCTATATTTTGCTGTAGAACTGATCTTTCCCAGCAGTTTTTTTGAAAACCAGGACATTTAACAGTTACATCATTTAAAAACAGCCAGGACAGCCAGGACAGGACATGGAAACAGGACATGTGTAACGCAAAGTTGAGATGTTGCCCAGAGAAAAAAACATAGCACTATTTGTCGGATGAACAGATGCACGAGAGACGAGAGTTGTCGTATTTCCCCGCGTTTAATAAAACCACTCAAACGTCACACTCGTCCTCATACATGGGGATCGAGCAAGAAAAAAAACACAAACAAACATCGAACTCTGGTCACAATAGAAAAATAAAAGAAAGAATACAAAGAGTCGGCAGAGCGGTTATCTCCTCTCCTCACTTGTCAAAATCTAACGCACACTATGCACTACGCACACTATGTGCAGTTCTCATCTCAACTCAGATTTCTATAAAGCACAAAGTGACCGTTTTACACATGTCCCGGGAAAACAGGACTGTTGGTCACCCTACTTTTATTACAGAAATACTTATATAAATATTATCATATAGCTCGTTATGCTCCGTGACCAGCAGCTCAACATTCATCTTGCCCATAGGTATCTTGCCGTAGGCTATATCTTCTTCGCCATATGTTTGCTCGGCAAGACCGTTTTGTGTTTGAGCACCCCCAAGTTGTGTTTTACTGTAACTTCAGAAGTACCAGACACGTGAGCAAAACGGCCAATCTTGTTGGCCGGATAGTTTTTGATGCAGCGCGTCAAACCAAAAAAACGAACCCGAGGTCGTTTTTTAAAAATGACGCTTTTGCGCGTGCCGTTTTTCGCGCCGGTGTGCACACTCACATTGGCACCCATTGTTTAGTCACGAGGCGTTAAACGTCGACGAATATCGCCCGCGAAATTCGTCCCGGTGTGAACAGGCCTTAACCTGTTAACCTTCAGCTCCACAAGGGGGCTCACAGCTGAAAATGACATGCCTGGATAACAATAAATACAGCTCCTGAGAACAGTGTACCACAGGCACAATTAAGGTATCTTTGGAAAGAAGACAGTTGGGACTCTACTAACAATCAATCAGATTTGATAATGCTCAAACAGAAAAAAAGTTATAAAAGTTAAAAGTGCCTCAAAAATAATGTGCGCCACAAAAATGTTTTAGTATTTCATGTACAAATATATAAAAATAGACCTGGAGTAATTCAGATAGATAAAGGATTGAAAGCCACAAGTCTCATCAGTTTATATTTCAAATTTGAGGAAGATATAATGAACAATGGGGTTCCTGCAAACTTTTTTCCAAGACTATGTCAGTTCCCTTTCTCCCTCCCCCTGCCTGAGGCACATCCCCAGAAATAACATGCCCAAACTAAAGTATTTGCAGTTGCTCAACTATTTGCACTACATGCACAATTTAGACATGTTTAAAAAGAAGACACTTTAGAGTGTATTACCCAACTGTTAAAGTTGAAAAAACTTACACAGACAAAAAGTTATAGAATTTAAAGTGTCTTGAAGATAATTTATACTGCATGTAATATTTTACAATTTCATGTAAAAATAAATGAAAACAAACCTGTAGGAATCCAGTTAGGTAATTGATTGAAAGACATAAGTCTCATCAGTTTATATTTCAAATTTGAGGAAGATATTATGAAAAATGAGATTCCTACAATATTTTTTCCAAGACTATGTCCAGGTACCAAGAAACCTCCTTGGATACATCAAAAAGCAACCTAATGACCAAATGTTATGCAGGGCACTGCAAGCTATTTCAGTCAATTCATAAAATAATGCAATTATAAAATAATACACACAACCATTAGACTTTATGCAAGTGATTTATTTGCACAACAGAACAAAAAAATATATGTAAAATACATAAGTAAAATATTATGAAATATAAAAAAATAAATAACTGAGGTTCTTTGCAATAGAAAATACAAGTGATATAAATACTGTACTTTGTTGGCTTGGCCTTCATATATTGCTTTAGTCCATTCCTAGCTTTTGATGCCACCATCCTCTGGTCAATTGCAATGTTCTGAAAAGTATGGAAAAAGTGAAGAATAGTGAAGAAACTGAGAGCTTGCATCTCTGGCTGGTGCTTGGATGCCATTCTTCATCTGAAGATTCAACTTGATGGCTGTTGCATGGGAAAGAATGGAAAGATAATTAGCACTGCATGTCAAGTAAATAATTCTGTTTAGTTTCTATATAGCTGGCCATTCATTCAACAATCAAACTGATGGGCAGTCGTTTACACAGCATTCGTACTAAAGCTCATCCATTCAATCAACAATCAATGGCCAGTGATATAGACAGCATTCATATGGATGACCAGACAAAGAACCAACAATCACACTGATGGCCGGCCATCAGACAGGAATGTGGCATTTTGAAAGCATACAACTCCTTCCTATATAGCACATATTTTCTGCAATTCTTCCCACCAATTTCTGCAAAAAACAAACAAAAAAACAAAACAAAAAAAAAACAATATATATATATATATAATATATATATATATATACAATATATAAATTTACAGTACAACATACATCATATTTACAGTACAAATATTTGCATTTGTACTATAAATATTATGTATATTAGACTGTAAAAATATACAGTATGTGTGCTAGGAAAAAATGTATATTGCACAGGTGTCCAGCCCCTCCATCCTTCAGATAGCACACCACATGTGCCAGAAAAAAACGGCAAACAACTGCATAACCGTACAACGCATATAAATACATATATACAAATAAATAAATGCATATAAAGTAGCATAATCTTTTCAGACACAACTTTACACAATGCATTTTCCGTATGAAACAACTGGAAACCAAACACAGTAACACACTCTCTCTCTCTCTCTCTCACCCACCCACACACACACACACAGACACACATACGTATAATGTGTGCATGTTACATAATTATGTATAAAGCAACTCACCGAAAATTGGATAATCTTTTCCGCCCTCAAGCATAATTATCACCGTCGTCACGATCTTCTCATCACTCATCTTCTCATCAATGTCGACATAATCCATCTTCGAGTGATCTCGAATAACTACTTCAGCAGAAAAATACTTCTTTTGACAAATCATTTTATGACAGTCTGCATGTCTGCACGAACAGATGTTTGTTGACTAGCTACCTCTTAGCTTGTTATCTTAGCTCTTAGCTATAGCAGGCCTGTCAAAACATGACCGCGGTGGGTGTGGCTCTGCAGAGCCTGAAGTTTAGCTCCTCTACCGGACGGAGAGCAAATAAAAACATATGTTCGTGTGAGAAATTCAAACTTCCCGGGCATCGTTGGAATCGTGCACTGGTTGGCTACATGTTTTACCAGTCATATCATGTCGTTTCTTTTATTGGCTTTCGTTATAAAGACAGAATGATATGATGTGCATATCATGACGTCAAAAAAACGGACTGCAGTGTTTGCATATTTTGAACTAGATATCGCTTATCTTTGTATTTGTGTGTGTGTGCGCGGTCGTAATTTGTTCATTACACTCTAAGCAACACACCCATATAAGGGTCTGCTACCGGGAGTCTGTTTTCTATGGACTATTTTATTGCATAACAAAACCGCATGATATTCACCCTGAAGAAACGCGATGTAAACAAAGGAATAACCATGGATATTACAACATTATTTTTTCTTTGGACAAAAAATGCTCTATGGGATGTTATTCAGTGGACCCTCAGCTTTCCATTCAATCTGGAATTTTTAACAGTGGATGCGTGTCTCGCCCGTTATTACAAAATAATGGTGAGTACTCCGTTTTTGTTTACGTGCGTTTTTATGTGTACTGCTTACCTAAATGCAAGAAATACATTTGTTATAAGCTTTCCATCGAAAAACAGTGCACTGACATCGATGCCAGAGGCTTAGACCTTTAAAATTATATATAGTTTGCCAAGATTAATGATATTCTTTCATGTTAAATCCATTCATAAACATTAAACTAGTGGGGGGGGGAGGGCTTCAGAGCGCCGTCGGTTGCCCGAAGGTTAACTGGTTAAGACACAGAAAGACATTTCTGAACAAATAGGCTGTTCCTAGAGTGCTGTATCAAGGCACCTCAGTGGGAAGTCTGTGGGAAGGAAAAAGTGTGGCAAAAAACGCTGCACAACGAGAAAAGGTGACCGGACCCTGAGGAAGATTGTGGAGAACGACTCATTCCAGAGCTTGGGGGACCTGCGGAAGCAGTGGACTGAGTCTGGAGTAGAAACATCCAGAGCCACCGTGCTCAGGCGTGTGCAGGAAATGGGCTACAGGTGCCGCATTCCCCAAGTCAAGCCACTTTTGAAGCAGAAACAGGGGCAGAAGCGCCTGACCTGGGCTACAGAGAAGCAGCACTGGACTGTTGCTCAGTGGTTGCATTTCATTCGGAAATCAAGGTGCCAGAGTCTAGAGGAAGACTGGGGAGAAGGAAATGCCAAAATGCCTGAAGTCCAGTGTCAAGTACCCACAGTCAGTGATGGTCTGGGGTGCTGGTGTTGGTCCACTGTGTTTTATCAAGGGCAGGGTCAATGCAGCTAGCTATCAGGAGATTTTGGAGCACTTCATGCTTCCATCTGCTGAAAAGCTTTATGGAGATGAAGATTTCATTTTTCAGCACGACCTGGCATCTGCTCATTGTGCCAAAACCACTGGTAAATGGTTCACTGACCATGGTATTACTGTGCTCAATTGGCCTGCCAACTCTCCTGAACTGAACCCCATAGAGAATCTGTGGGATATTGTGAAGAGAAAGTTGAGAGACGCAAGACCCAACACTCTGGATGAGCTTAAGGCCGCTATCGAAGCATCCTGGGCCTCCATAACACCTCAGCAGTGCCACAGGCTGATTGCCTCCATGCCACGCCGCATTGAAGCAGTCATTTCTGCAAAAGGATTCCCGACCAAGTATTGAGTGCATAACTGAACATAATTATTTGAAGGTTGACTTTTTTTGTATTAAAAACACTGGCCGGATTAAATATGAAATATTTTTGAGATAGGAATTTTGGGTTTTCATGAGCTGTAAGCCAAAATCATCAGTATTAAAACAATAAAAGACCTGAAATATTTCAGTTGGTGTGCAATGAATCTAAAATATATGAAAGTTTAATTTTTTTTCATTAGGCCTACATTATGGAAAATAATGAACTTTATCACAATGTGCTAATTGTTTTTTAGAAGTACCTGTAATGTAGCTTCCAGTAGCAAAGCTGTTTTATTTATAAAAGTCACGGGCAGAGGTTGAACATCAGCTCCTGAATATTTCTGTGTTTGCGCTATTTCTTTACAAAGATAAATATAGCTTCCACCACTGTAAAAAGCTGTAAGCAAATGCATGCATGCATGCGTCGACTCATAATTAAACTTTAAAAAGCTATCTTTGTGAATAAACATGTCGTCCTTGCCTAGTGGTGGCTTGGAATTCAAAGGAGAATCGGATATGTGTGTGTAGACGGAGGTTGGATGTCCAGATATCGGATAATGTATCTTATTTAAATCCACATTTGGAAGCGGCTCAGATCGGATACGAAAATCAGATCTCTTGCAGGTTTTTATGTTTATATTTATGCAACAAATTCTGATCTGTATCAGATGTGAGTAAAAGATCAGATTTTTTTGTGCTGCTATTCTACAGTGTACCTTGATAATTAACATGCACAATTTTATTTTTGTGCACACGTCCCATAAACAATTCTAGATAACCTTTTAGTGAAATAGTTTTCTGAACACAATAGTTTTCCATCAAGCCCAGATTCACTGCATCTCTATGAGTTGCAGGTCTAAGAGTCTCCAGATGTCCACAAACATTCAGTTTTACAAGCCAGTTTTGTCTGTGCTGACGTTTCTCACTTCTCCTGCTTAAAGGCCAGAAAGGTCTTAATTTCACACTCTGTATTCATACTGTATACATCAATCCAAGATGGCTGCCGAATGTGTATGGCAATGAGAGACTGCAACTGAATCCGTTAAAAATCATGAAAATGACTTGACATCCAAGTAGATAAGTGAAGTCTATGGCTTTATATGGACATTGGGATTTAACTTTTATGAGTATTTCCCAATATTTTGATGTTTTGGGGAACTTCTGACAATACTTGTCAAGACTGTGAAAACCAGTCAAATTCAAGATGGAGGAAGTCAAGAAAGCTCTGAGAGAACTGGCAAGGAAGATTGATGGAATGGCTGAAAATGTGGGCAAGATAAGTGATTTGGTAGAGGATGTGAAGAAACTAAACAACCTACTTGCACAAAAGGATGAGAAAATTGCAGAGTTGGAAAAAAGAGTTGATGACTTGGAGCAATATACAAGAAAAGAAGATGTGGTCATTAGTGGCCTAAAAACAACACACCGCACTTACTCTAATGTCACCCGAGGGGAGAGCAGCGAAGTTGATATAACAGAGAAAGAAAAACAGACGCTGGAGGACCAGGTGGTCAAGTTCTTCAATAGAAGGGATATCTCTATTCACAAGGAGAGTATCGCAGCTTGCTACACCCTCCCCAAAAGGAATGGACAAATGGAAAGAACCATCATTTTGAGATTTGTAAACAGAAAACAGAAAATAGAACTCTTGAAACAGGGAAAAAAGCTGAAGGACACGCACGTGTATGTAAATGAGCATCTCACGAAAAGGAATGCTGAAATAGCCAAGCATGCAAGGGCACTGAAGAAACAAAGGAAAATCCATTCAACTTGGACAAGGGACTGTAAAATTTGGATACGTACAAATGCTTTATCTGGTGAAGAGATGAAGGTCCTGTTAATTCGGGACCTCAAAGACCTGGAGAAATATGGTACTGTCTAGCCAACAAGAACATTTTCTTGAGGCCCAGATCTATCTGAGAGAGGTTTGCTTCATATATAAAGAGTTCAACTTGGTGGTGGTGAGCAGATTTATGCCTTTCATCGTGTTCGAGAGATTTATACTGAACCAACTTTCCTATTGCAATATGATTACCTGTTGGAATTTCATATTATATCCCCTAAAAAATTTTATTTTATTTTTTGTCGTAGTTGGATTTTTCTTGGACGAATTGTTCTATTATCACTTTCACTGGTGTGTATGTGCATTGATCAGGATGTGTGAGATTGGGAAGAACGTTTGTGATCATATTGAACAATTACTATGCAGGAACGAGATATAGACCCAGAAAGTAATTTCTTTGACCAAGTTACTAGAAATTGTTTGTATTATACTGAACACCAATTTAAGGAAAAATTTAACTTGGAAAATGGTATTTCAATTGTACATTTTAATAGCAGGAGTCTATATGCAAACTTTGAGAAGATCAGAGACTACTTGCAGCAGAATACCATGCAATTTAACATAGTTGCTATTTCTGAGAGTTGGCTCAGTCATGATAAAGGAATCCAACTTGAACTAGAAGGTTATCAATTACATTATGTGAATAGAATAAACAAAAGAGGTGGGGGGGTTGCAATGTTTGTGGATAAAAGGTTAAAGCATAGGATTGTCGAAAGTATGACGACTGTTATTGATGATATTTGTGAGTGTTTAACGGTGGAAATTGATATGGGTAAAATGAAGAATGTTGTCGTTAGTTGTGTTTATAGAGCACCTAACTCTGGTGTTGAAAGCTTCAAAGAAGTGTTTGAGGCCTTGATTTTGAATGCCAAGCAGAAGGTTGCTTATTTCTGTGGGGATTATAATATAGATTTTTTAAATCCGAGTAAATCACCTGCAATAGAAGAGTTTGTTGATGTAATGTACAGTATAGGCCTATATCCATGTATAAACAAACCGAGTAGAATTACCACCCACTCAGCAACAATAATAGATAATATTCTCACAAATAATATGAGTAGTAAATTAGAAAGTGGATTGTTAATAAATGATATTACTGACCATCTGCCAATATTTGTACTCCATGAATGTAAACACTATAATTTGGATAACAGCAAAATAAATATACAGTGGAGATTAAGAACAGATTACACCATGAATAAATTAAAAAATGACTTGTTAGTTCAAGATTGGCAGAGTGTTTATGATGAAGGGGATGTTGATTTAGCCTATAACTCATTTCTAAATATCTTTTTGACTTTGTATAATAAAAATTGTCCAATCCAGCAATCAGAGATAACATCTAAACGGCCAAGTAAACCCTGGGTTACAAGGGGTCTGATAAATGCTTGCAAAAAAAAGAATACTCTATATAAAGAATTTCTTAAGCATAGAACTGATAAGAAAGAACTTAAATATAAGACATATAAGAATAAATTAACAGTTATCTTAAGAAAATGTAAAAAAGACTATTATAGTAGACTGCTGGAAAATAATAAAAACAATATAAAGGGTACATGGAATATCTTAAATTCAGTTATTAGAAGGAAAAAAACAAGTACTGGTTTTCCAAAAGAATTTATTGATAATGGTAAAATAATTAAAAACATGGATGAAATTGTGGCTGGTTTTAATGGATTCTTTGTGAACGTAGGCCCAAATTTGGCCAATGAGATAATACCTCCACAAAAGAGCGATGACCCACAATATCCTGAACAAAGAAATCCAGCAACTATTTTTTTGAGAGATACTGATAAAACCGAAGTACTTGATATTGTTATTAACTTTAAGAATAAAACATCAAGGGACTGTAATGATATTGATATGCTTTTAATTAAACAACTAATTGCAGTTATAGTAGATCCCATAGTATATATTTCCAATCTTTCTCTGAAATTGGGTTCTTTTCCCACAAATATGAAAATAGCTAAAGTGGTCCCTATCTTTAAAGCTGGTGAACAGAATCTTTATACTAACTATAGGCCAATCTCACTGCTTCCCCAATTCTCTAAAATTCTGGAGAAGATATTCTCCATTAGGTTGGATAGTTTTATTGACAAACATGGGATCTTAACTGATAGTCAATATGGTTTTAGAACAAACCGTTCTACATCTTTGGCTTTAATAGACCTGGTGGAAGAATTAACAACCAGTATTGATGATAAGAAGTTTGCTATAGGTGTATTTATAGACCTTAAAAAGGCCTTTGATACAATAGATCATCATATTTTGCTTCAAAAATTGGAAATTTATGGAATTAGGGGAATAGGACTAAACTGGATAAAAAGCTATTTGGAACATAGACAACAGTATGTGCAGTTGGGGGAGGAAAGGTCGAAGCTTCAAAATACAATATGTGGTGTACCACAAGGTTCAATTCTTGGACCAAAATTATTTATATTGTACATAAATGATATTGTTAAAACTTCTGATTTGTTGAAATTTTTTATTTTTGCAGATGATACAAATATATTTTGTGAAGGAGAGAATCTTCAACATTTGTTGGAGACTGTCTCTAAAGAGCTGGCTAAGCTTAAACTGTGGTTTGATCTAAACAAATTATCTCTCAATATAAAGAAAACTAAATTTATGATCTTTGGGAAACGTAGAATTCCCAAAGATTTTTCTATTGAAGTACTGTGTGATAGTTCCAGATTAGAAAAAGTCTATGAAATCTCGTTTTTAGGAGTAATAATTGATCATAAACTATGCTGGAAACCTCACGTCAACTATATTAGTTCTAAATTGGCAAGGATAAATGGTATACTTTGTAAAGTGAGACATATATTGAATCGGGATACAATGTATATTTTATACTGCACGCTTTTTCTTCCTTATTTGCACTACTGTACAGAAGTGTGGGGCAATACTTATAAAACTACCCTTAAGACAATATGCACAATGCAGAAAAAGGCAATTAGAATAGTCTGTAATGTTGGTTATTATGAACATACAAATGATTTATTTTTAACTTTGCAAACATTAAAATTTGAAGACATAGTGGATCTTAAGACTACACAAATTATCTACAAAGCTAAAAACAAAGTACTTCCTAATAATATTCAAAAATGGTTTAAGGAAAGAGATAGTAGATATAATTTAAGAAGGAGAGGAAATCTCTCCCAATCAATTGCACGTACCACACTCAAAAGCATGTGCATATCTGTCAATGGGGTAAGGCTGTGGAATAATTTACCTGTAATAATTAAAGAAAGCAATCATATTGTGCAATTTAAAAGAAGGTTTAAAATGTTTATATTGGAAAAGTATGATTTAAGGTAGACTGGGACATATGTTTCATTTCCTCTTCAAGAGGATGATTTGAATTATTATACAGTCTGTTTCTTGCCATTCCTTTAATATTCATTGTCAGTATTACATTTTGTGTTTTTTGTTTATTTATTTTTTGTTTTTTACATTATAATTGTATTGTGTGACTTATTTTTAGATAAAATGTACTGCAAATGATTAAGTTTTTTTTTTTTTTGCTGTTTCTCAAAAAGGATACATTCTGATATTTTCTAAAGAGAAAACAGTAGCCGTTTCAAATCCAGATTTGTAAATGGGGAAGGAAAACATAAGTTAGCTTCCTCCTTCTCCTTTTTTTTTCTATATTCTTTTTCTTCTCTTTTGAACATGCTGAGATTTTGTTTTTATTATTTTTTGTTTGGATATGCTCTGTTATCAATGACCATGTTCTGAAGAGGAAAGGGAAATGAAAAGAAATAAAATTATTCATTCATTCATTCATTCATTCATACTGAAAACCATGATCTAGTGAGCTTTTGCCCCTCTGATCGTGAGACGTTTCTATTCTTATGAGTTTGCTTTAGGACTGAGTGTCGCTCTATTTTCTTTAAAATTTATATTTATTTGTATATTTAAATATTCAAAGAAAAAAAGACATCTAAATAACTAACTAAAGCTTGTCTTTAGAACAATAATTAAAGTAAACTGAATTGACTGTTCTGCAGGTTTTTGAGTCCTGCTGCAGAGAAAGCCTGTCAGTATGTGAATAGAGTTAAGGGTGTAAACCCGTTACTCCAGAGAAAGCTGCATCTGAGTGAACATGAACTAAGAGGCACACGAGTGAATCAGATCGCTGCTCTACTGCAGGATAAACACTGTCAACTCAACACACTGACGTGAGTATTGCTCATTTAGTTATAATATTACTTTACTTTATTACTATGTTAGCTGATGATTATATTAAAAATAGTTATATTAGAAAAAAACATTTCTAAATAAATGCAACTTATAGTCCAGTGCGACTCTGGAAATGATGCTGCCTTCACGTGGTATTGGAATTCTTATAAATATTAGTTTCTTCATCAAAGAAAAAAAAAAAAAAAAAAAAAAAAAGGAAATTAAGTTAAAATTGACCTCAAGTCAAAATCACGATTTCAAAAGCTGGAGGAACTGACTTAAGTTTATTTATTTGAAGACAGCAGGGCTTATGTTTCATTGGTTATAGCAGTGCACTTTATGGGTTTCCCTATTGTTTACATTTGTAAGTGTTTTTTGTTAATGGGCTTTATGCACAGCTGCACTACTTCCTGAACTTCAGCCAGCTCCTTGTTTCCTGTCTGCCATTATTGGCCAAATGTATTAATTCAGGTGTGTCTGATTATTGTTGCCATGACTACTGAGGTCAGGTACACCTGAATTAATCAGTTTGGCCAATAATGGCAGACAGGAAACAAGGAGCTGGCTGAAGTTCAGGAAGTAGTGCAGCTGGGCATAAAGCCAATTTAGTTTGTAAATGTCTAATTCCCAGCATCTGATACAATGTACTGATTGTGTACATGCAGAAATCAGAATTTTCAACTGAGAATAAAGAAGAGAGACGTCAGATAAATAGTTAGAAATTAAAGAGAAGAAACAGTGACTACGTTTACATGCAGCCAATTTTCGGGTTATGGTCGGGTTAAGGTCACTATTCAGGTTTCTGGAACATTAGGAATAACCCGTTTACATGCGTGAGCAGAGAGAGTTTCTCCTGATGTAAATGGCGACGCGCGGTTAGTGTCTGGAAGTACAGACAACCTTAAGACACAATATGTGTCATTTCCGATTCTTCTTCCTGTATCCAAAGACAACAACAACAGCAGCACGCGGATAATGAATAGTTCGGGGCAGATAGCGATCACCTTTGTTTGCGCTTTGATGCAGGTAACGTTACTGACCTCGCTCGAAGTATGCTGTGCTGTGTCTCGCCATGTTTACTTTCGGTATACTGCACGCGGATTTGTGTATGTGCTGAGAAGTTTCTCTACTCAAAAGACCAAGATTCCTTGCGAATAGAACATGCGCAGAACACAAATCACTATGGGGATATGCCGATACGCGTTTACATGACCAAAAATTCGGGTTAGAAAAGGGGTACCCCAGGTATAATATCCCGTTTTTTAAAATCCGGGATATGAGCATATTCGGGTTTTTGCCGGTGTTTAAATGGCCGTTCGCAACCTGGTTATTGCCAATATACCGGTTTTGAACGGGTTATTTGCTGCATGTAAACGTAGTCAGTGTCTTCCAGCGCACAGAACTAGTGTGACTGGGTTTTAAAACAGACTATTGGAAACTAAATGCTGCTGTAGCTCTTCAATAAGATGATCATCATAGATGTGAACTATTGTTATTTCTCTGTCTTCAGTCTGAGTGATTGCAGTATTACAGAGAAACAGAGTCTCATCCTGACTTCAGCTCTGAAATCAAACCCGTCACACCTGAGAGAGCTGGACCTGAGCTGGAATAAGCTAGGAAACACAGGAGTGAAGCACTTATGTGCCGTACTGAAGGATTCACACTGTAAACTGGAGAGTTTGAGGTCAGTCACATTCACATACAAGAATCAAAATGCTTAAAATCACTTCAACTGTTTAAACTAGAACACATTAACATTATATTTGAACAAACATTTTCACCTTAGTATTTTGTGATCTGGTGAAATAAAGGTGAAGATCTCTCTTCCTCTGTCTGTTTTATTTGCTGATGAAGATGATGAGACTTTACAGAATAAAGAGTCTCTAATTTTCTTCATTCTCTCTCTCTCTCTCTCTCTCTCTCTTTGCGCGCATGTGTGAGCGTTTGTTGAGCGAGCGAGTGTGAAGCGTGGTGAGTGTGTGGACTATTTCTCTTTTTTTGGCCGCTGTGTCAAAAATAGGTTTTCTATTTTTCTATCTTTTATCTTTCTACTTTGTGGTATACGGGTTTGGGAGGGTTAAGATAGTGGTGTGTTGTCTGTCTGCCAGTTTTTATAACTGGCAGGATGACTTCAGGTGCGAGGACGCTAGATTTCCTCACAAAAAGTTTCAGCAGTCTCAGTTGAAAGGGTTGGTGAGGATGAAGGTGCAGTACAAATTGTCAGGAGTGAAGTGCCTACAACAGTGGTAACGTTAGTTGATGAGAACACTGTACAAAAACATGTAGAGGCAAATCCAACAGATTCATCAGGTGATGCTGCAGCCTTGAAGGAAAAGGGGGGTGAGCGAGTGGCAGTAGGAGAAGCCTCTGTCCCTGAGGAAGGGCTTCAGTTAACTGATGGTTTAGAAATGCAGGGTTCAGTAATCAATCAAGACATGGAGGTGGAAGGCGAGGATCTTTATTCTGGGGGGGGGGATCAAGTTGATTGTGTTTTCAAAACACCACAAAAAAGGAGAATGGAACAGAGCCACTACAGTAATTCAAAAAAAAAAAAAAAAAAAATGGGAAATAGTCAAACTGATACTGAAAGTGACACTGACCTTTCAGAATGCAGTGTTACTTTTGATCAGACTAAAGATGAATCTACAGAAAAATCTTACAGTGTGGATGATGTTAAGCTCTTTTTGAGAGCAACAAAGAATGCAAGAAATGTACGTATTTCAGAATACTTTCCTGATTTGATGCAATTTGTAGAAAAAAAAAAGAGTTTTAGGAGTGAAGGTCTTTTCTCTAAACAAGAAGTTTACAGACTGAAAAAAATTCTCACAAAAGTACAATTTCAATTAGGAATTAATGCTGAATAGTTTTAAAATTACACTTATGGGATGAGGCTTTTTTGTGTCTTGATTATCCTTTTCTTTTCTTTAATGAAGGAGTTTCATTTTGCTTCCCTTAATTTAAATGGGGCACGAGAAGGGAGGAAAAGGTTTGAATTATATGAGTTAATGAAGATAAAGAAAATAGATATTCTGTTTGCACAAGAAACTCATAGTGATGTTTCCAATGAGGAAGATTGGGTAAGAGAATTTGATGGGTTAACCTGTTTTAGTCATAATTCATCTCTAAGTGGTGGTGTTGCTATTTTATTTTCTAAAAACTCCATTCCAATTTCTTATGAAGTAGAAGTGTCATGATTCTGCCTTCTTGTCTTTGATTTTCTCTGGTCGTGAGGCAGGATCATGACAGAAGCATGTTTTGTGTGCAAGCGCATGGCCAGTTTGGGCCATGCTTGTGTTGTCTCGTTACGTTACCCCGCCCCCTTGTTATCCCCGTCTTGTCATTATTGTCTAGTCAGTTTCACCTGTCCTTGTCATTAGTGTTCCCCTTTATTATCCCTTTGTGTTTGCTGTCCTGGGCCGGTTCATTGTGAAACTTTGTGTGAGCCACTGTGAGTACTTGTCTATAGTATTGTCCAGAGAGAAGTTCTGATTCGGTGTTTGCTGTTTTGTTTTCTGTCTAGTTAATTGTCAGTCATAGACTAGTTTAGTCACTCGTTATCCTGTTCATGTTATGCCCCCTCGTGGGTTTTTGTTTCCCTGTTTGTTCTTAAATAAATCGTTTGTCTTGCAATCTGTCTGCGCTTGGGTTCACCCTTCCACTTCACGACAAGAAGTTGTAAAAGGCAGATTTTTAAAAATAAGGGCTCAATTTGACAATGCTTTTTATGGCTTCTGTTGTATTTATGCTCCCACCAATGCAGTTGAAAGAATGGGCTTTTTGAATATATTATGTAAAGCATTAAGCGATTGTAATACTGAGGATTTGTTCTTATTTGGAGGTGATTTTAATTGCACTGAATTTGCCTCCGATAGAAATCATGTTGAGCCTCATATGGCTTCTCGAAAAAGGCTAATTAAATTAATAGAAACACATGATCTGGTTGACATTTGGCAGAATTTTCACAAGACGCACAGACAATATACATGGGTTCATTCTTACAATAATAGGTTGTCTTTAGCAAGATTGGACAAATTTTATGGTTTGGGACATCAACTTAATCTTTTTAGAGATTGTTCTATTATTCCAGTTAGTTTTTCGGATCATAGTTTAGTACAGTGTTTTTTAACTTTAGAATCCGTAAAACCAAAGAGTGCAATGTGGCACTTTAATAACAGTCTTTTAAATGACATGGAATTTAGAGATATTTTTAAGTTTTTTGGAATGACTTTAGAACCACTAAATCTGATTTCCAATCTTTGCAGCAGTGGTGGGATTTTGGAAAAACGCAGATCAAGCAATTGAGTCAACAGTACGCTTACAACATCGCTAAGGAAATAAATATTTCAATGGTAAATCTAGAAAAAGATATAAAGAAACTACAAGAATCTTTTGGAACTGAACAAAATCAAGAGCTTATTGAAATTTTTAATCGAAAAAGCACAGAATTGGCAGGAATTCTAGACCTGAAAGCACAAGGGGCTATGATCAGATCCCGGTTTAAGAATATAGAGTGGATGGATGTATCTTCCAAATTTTTTTTCAATCTGGAAAGGAAAAATGGCCAAAAAAGATGTATACATGCTTTGCGTTCTAAGAATGGGGCACTCTTGTCAAATCATACAGAAATTCGGAAGAGAGCGGTGGAATTTTATAAAGAACTATATAGTAGTGAACTTATACACAGGTCAAACACTAATGTGTTTATTGAGGATCTTCCTCAGGTGACTGAAGAGGCGAACACCGGCCTCTGTAGAGAGATAACGTTAGAAGAGCTGAGGAAAGCTCTTCAAGGCATGGAAGGCGGCAGAGCATCAGGTGTATAGATGGCCTATCTGTAGACTTTTACAAGTCTTTTTGGCCTGAGATTGGTGCCGATCTGCTTGCAGTCATCAACAAAAGTCTTGTGAGATTACAAATTTTATTAACATGGTTAATTTAATGTTTTAAATGTAGAAAGTCTGAAAACAGTAGGAATTCCCAGTGTGACCCTCCTGACTGTCTTTTGAACCACACGGGAAAGCTATGCCTTTCCTGTTTCTCGTCGCACTGTGTGAAAATGCCTGTTTGAAGTGAGAACAGCTGCTACTGTATGTTAATGTCTGAGACCATCTTGACTGTCCTGTGACCACACGGGAAAGTTTGTCTTTCCTGTTTCTCGTCTCACCGGGTCAGTGGAGCTCGAGGGTCACATGCATTTACATTTGCTTTGTTTCAGTGTCTCCACCTTTAGGTAATCCCACCCTCTTTGAAATGTATAAATTAGAATGTAAGGTTCTTTTAAATCAGACTATCCTTGAGATGACTACAGCTACGCAATAAAGAATTTCTGCGTGAAAGGTACCTCAAGAGTCTCCTGGTCTGTTGCGTGGAAAAATAAAAAACTTCACTACAGATGGTGCCGTGACCCGGATAGAGAAATCTTACCTGAATCCAGAAACTTAAACTTCAAGCAACAAAAGATTTCAACAGAGAATCTCAACTGAATCTTGAAAACTTCAAGCAGAACAAGATCTCAAAGTGGACTGAGTTCCAGAACAAGAACAAAAAGAACTTTTCTGACTGAGGTCCAGACTGAATCTTTTCATACAAGCAACGATTCTGTGAGTTTTCACTCTATTCAAAGAACCAGACCAGTACCAATTTGAGCCTCTGCGCTGTCAGAGAAAGAGTTACCAAACAGCTCTAGTGTTTTGATTAACTCAAGTTATCCTTTAAAAGTGGTCTTTTAAAGATGAAAGATATCCTCTAAACTTAGGGAAGATTAACATTACGTGTTAATATTTGGTGATAACCTCTGTTCACAGAGAAGGATTAGCATTTTTGTGCTAGTTATTGTGGTCTCATCCTCTAAAAGTTTTGGAAGGTGAAAGATCCTTTCCATTTTCTTTCAGGGAAGATTAGCGTAACATGCTAATAGTTTGTGTTTGTTTGTTGTTGTTTTGTGGTGTTACCCTCTAAAAATTACTTTAGAGATGAAAGTTTGATCCTCTGTACAGGCAGGGAAGATTAGCATAAAGTGCTAGTAATATTGTGGATATCCTTTGGTCTGCCAAAGAAGGTTTAACAGTCGATCTGTGTAAACAAGTGTAGCCTCTGTTTGATCAGAGAAAGTTTAGGTTTTGTGTGTAACAAAGAAACTCACAAAATGGTTAGGAAAAATGCTAGGTTGGTTCCTACAACTGAGAAAAGTGGCCTTGCCGCTCCATTGTGGTCAGATAGTGAATTTAAGTCATTGTTAGGAGAACACATGGACTCCATAGTGACTCAGTCAGTCAGAGTGAATTTGACAAAGAAATTTGACATTCACCCAGAAAAAGTATGGTCGATGGAAGATTGTAAAAAAGTGCTTGGAGCAAGTATTCGCAAGAACAATGTGAAAGCCATTATCTGTTGTTACAAAGAATACAGTTTATCCATTGCACAAGAGCAAGCTAGGTGTATTGCTAAGTTAAATGAACAGAACAAACAGTTGCAGACTCAATTGTCCTGTTTCAAGACAAAGGTGGTGTTACGGCCTTTGGCCTGTTTTTGGTCGTTCCCCTGCTCCTCCTCTCTTTCAGGCTTAATTGCTAACACCTGGGAAGATGGTGCTTTAAATGGGAGCTTCTCCGCTGTATGGCGGGCTTTTTCCTCATCTGGTGGCTGAAGACTCCGACGCTGCTCGGCTAGCTGCTTCAGGCTTAGACCTCGCTCGATACGCCAGGATTTCACAGAGATGCACCTTTAAGTTTATCTGAGTTGATGTCTTTTATTTTTACATCCAACATCTGCACACATACACACCTACAACACATCCCAGCACTTACTTTACACTGCTGATGCTGACATTCATATCCCGTGATTAATTACGTTGTTTGTATTTGCGTTCGATACACAATAAATTTATGTTTGGCACAATTTGTTTATGGCATGGTCTCCCATTGATTGTTATGGCCTGGAGTCAGTCATAACAAATGGGGGCTCGTCCGTTTTTTATTTTGCGTAGTGCGTAAAATTTGATTTAGTAATATGTGTATGAGCGTTTAAGGGCACACGAGAGTGAGTGTAGCTCGTAGTAGCTTCATCTTGATTGGCGGTTAAAGGGGGGATCCCGTGACGTCAGTGCCCTTATATGGTTATTGCGCTCTGGGAGACGTGCCTGAATTTGATTAGTTCTAATTTGTTTGCTGGCGTATTCGAGCGGAAGTGTTTGGGCGTGTGTTTTCAGCAGTAGTGGCTGTTTTTTTTTCTGGAGATGCGTGAAGGTAAGTGACAGTTTGTTAAAGCACAACTAAGTTTTGGGCTGGCGTTTTTCCTTGTAGGCATAGCAGCGTTTCCCAATAGGGGGTTCGCTGCATTATTGTTTTAGAGTGGAGGTACGGCGGGTAGAGCTTCCCATGTTCCTTTTCCCTACATCGGCTCGGGAGCATTTCCGTGGTTTCAGCGGGGTTGCCAGCTTGCTGGTCACCTTTGTCTGACCATCGGGATATGAATGCATAAAAACCCACCGCTACGCCTCACGAAGACTAGGGTCAGTAAGTTAGCTTCTGTGATAGGTAGTTAGCGGGAAAACGCCGTCCTTGGGTTGTGCTGATAAATTTGTCATTTAAGCTTTGTCTCTAGTGGATTTGTTAGCCATGGATGAAGTGGTGGAGGATTTTATTGAATCGCCACATGAACGGGGATTAGATATTTGTACTAAGAAACAATTAATTAGAATTGCGGAGTATTATAAGGTTGATATAGGGGATGCCCGAAAGACAAAGGATCATGTTAAAGGTAATTTGGCAGCAAAATTGTTGGAAAAGGGGGTCTTGTTGAAAGGTAAAGTTGACACTTCTCTGTTGGGAGGAGCTAACCCGGTGGGCTTATCATTTGAGCAGCAGAAAGAGTTGCTTTTGTTGCGTATTAAAGCTGAACACGAGAAAGAGCAGGCGATGGAAACAATGAGGCAGGATTTGGAGCGGGAAAAGTTAGATGTGGAGAGACAAAGACTGGCGCTGATTAGAGAAGGTAAGCTTGAGGGTGCGGCACAGGTAAACATTAAACAGGATGACCTGAGTGATCTGAGATTTGTTCCCAGGTTTAATGAGGAGGACCCAGAGACATTTTTTTCCTTATTTGAACGTCTGGCAGAGGTTCGAAGTTGGTCTGATTCCACGCGTATGTTAATGTTACAATGTGTATTAACCGGAAAAGCACAGCAGGCATTTTCAGCATTGAGCAGTACCGATTGTGTTAAATACTCTGTGGTAAAAAATGCTGTTTTAAAAACGTATGAACTTGTGCCGGAGGCGTACCGACTACGCTTTCGAGGTTGGAGACGTGGCGATAAGTCACACCTAGAGTTTATGCGTGATTTAACTATGCATTTTGACTGTTGGTGCTCAGCGGCCGGGGTTGACTCCTTTGAAAAACTCCGTGAGTTAGTTATTTTGGAGCAGTTTAAAGACTCTGTGTCAGAGTGTATCGCTACGTATATTAGTGAGCGTGGAGTTAAGTCGATTGGTGAAGCTGCTGCTCTGGCTGACGATTATTTTTTGATTCATTCTTCAAGAGGTGGCGCTGGTCCTCATGAAGCAAGGGCAAGTAGGCAGTTTGTGGATAGGAGTGGTGTTTCAGGGGATTCAGAAAAAATCTGTAATTACTGTCATAAGCGAGGTCACTGGAAAAATGATTGTTATGCTCTTAAATCTCGTCCACAGCAAGCTTTTCCTAAAGCTAATCCAGCTATGTGTGCTGTGTCTGTTGCTGGCCAGGAGGTAGGTGGAGTCACTGAAGGCAATCTGGAGTTGAAATCTTATTTGCCTTTTATTACGGAAGGTTTTGTGTCTTTAAAGGGAAGTAAAGAGCAGGTGCGCATAAAGATTTTACGTGATACTGGGGCGTTTGACTCATTTATTGTAGCTGCAACATTGCCATTTTCAAATGACACCTTTGTGGGCTCAAGCATCCCTGTTGTTGGAATGGGGTTAAATGTTTTGAATGTACCACAACCCAAAATGATGCTGCATTGTAATCTCTTCCAGGGCGAGGTGTCTGTTGGTGTGCGTCCAGCATTACCTGTGGATGGTGTCGCTATGATCCTGGGTAATGACATCGCCGGTGATAAAGTATGGGCTGACGTATCTCCGCCTGCCAGGGTGACGGTGACTCCTCTGGAGTGCAGTAAGCCTGATGAGAGTGAGGTACACTTTCCTGATGTGTTTAGTGCCTGCGCAGTAACTCGGTCAAAGCATGTGGACGGTGATCAATCTGAAGTTGTGGCCTCTGGTCCTCGCTTACTCTTACCTGTTGTTCCCTGGTCTGTTTCTCATGATGAGCTATTGCATGAGCAGGAAGCTGACAGCACTTTGAAGCCTTGTATGGATGGGTTGTGTTCTCCTGCAGAGGTCGGAAGTCATTCTCATTGCTATTTTTTACATAATAATGTCTTGATGAGGAAATGGACGCCTCAGTTTGAGGGTTTTGTTGGTAATCCCATTTACCAAGTGGTTGTTCCTTTAAAGTATAGGAACACTGTGTTGCAGATTTCCCATGACCAGTCTGGACATATGGGTGTCAGGAAGACATATGACCGAGTTCTGCTGTATTTTTTTTGGCCTCGGTTGAAAAAGGATGTCTCCGCGTACATCAAGTCATGTCACACTTGTCAGTTGACAAGTAAGCCTAACCAGATTTTGAGGCCCGTTCCACTCTGTCCAATACCAGCTATCAGTCAGCCATTTGAACATCTTCTTATTGACTGTGTTGGTCCATTACCACCATCAAAATCAGGTTCCAGGTATTTGTTGACAGTGATGTGTCAAAGTACTAGGTACCCTGCCGCCTACCCATTGAGGAGTATAACAGCCAAGTCTGTGGTTCGTGCATTGTCCCAATTTATTTCTATTTTTGGAGTTCCACGGATCATTCAGTCAGATCAAGGGTCAAATTTTTGTTCAAAATTATTTGCTCAAGTGTTGGAACAGTTGAACATAGTTCATAATTTTTCATCTGCCTATCATGCTCAAAGCCAGGGTGTTTTGGAGCGCTTTCACCAAACACTTAAGTCTATGTTGCGCTCATTGTGTGTTCAGATGCAGGGTGATTGGGAAGAGGCTTTACCGTGGATGTTGTTGGCTGCTAGAGAGGTAATTCAAGAAAGTACAGGGTTTAGTCCTAATGATCTGATTTTTGGTCATAAAGTGCGGGGTCCTCTGGCTCTGTTGCAGGACACTTGGAAGGAGGCTCAGCCTCCAAGTAATCTACTGGACTTTGTGAATGGATTTAGGTACAGGCTTTATATGTCTCAGGAAGTGGCCAGGGAGAATTGGGCCAGGGCACAAACTAAAATGAAGAAACGCTAGGATCTGTCAGGGCCTGATGAGGGTATGGTGTCTGGACGGCTGAAAAATATGGAAGCTTTGGACAAATTAGAAAGCGTTTTGGGTCATCTAGAGTCTTGTCAGCGGGTACAGCTAGTTAAGCTGATTAGAAGTTTTCCTTGTCTATTTGGAGACACGCCATCACGTACGACTTTATTAAAACATGATATAGACGTGGAAAATGCGAAGCCAATTAGGCAAAGATTCTATCGTGTTCACCCAGAGAAGCGTAAAAACCTGGAGGCTGAGATAAAGTACATGGTTCATAATAAGATAGCAGTTCCCTCTGACTCTAGTTGGGCCTCACCATGTCTCTTGGTACCAAAGTCAGACAATACATTTCGGTTCTGTACAGATTTTCGTAAAGTGAATGCAGTTACTAAGCCTGACTCCTTCCCTCTTCCTCGTATGGAGGATTGTGTTGATCAAGTGGGGGGGGGCGAAGTTTGTGACTAAGCTGGATTTACTTAAAGGTTACTGGCAGGTGCCATTGACAGACAGGGCCAGGGAGATTGCTTCTTTTATTACACCCGGGGGGCTGTACTCCTATAACGTTATGGCTTTTGGCCTACGAAATGCCCCAGCAACTTTCCAGCGCCTAATGAATTTGGTGGTGCGGGATCTGGACGGATGCGCAGTGTATTTGGATGACGTGGTGGTGTATGCTGACAACTGGGAACAACACTTGGAGCGTGTTAAAGCATTGTTTGTGCGTCTGGCTCATGCAGGTTTAACAGTGAATCTGGCAAAGTGTGAATTCGCTAGAGCCACGGTGGTCTACTTGGGTCGTGTGGTTGGCCAGGGTTCGGTGAGACCGGTGCGTGCTAAAGTGTGTGCAATTGATGACATTCCGTCACCAACTACAAAAAGGGAACTCATGAGATTTCTCGGAATGGTGGGCTACTATAGATGTTTTTGTAGGAATTTCTCTACAGTGGTCGCACCATTAACTGATCTTCTAAAAGGGAAGACAAAGTATGTGTGGTCTCCGGTATGCCAACAGTCCTTTGAGAGGGTGAAAGCTCTAATTTCCAATGCTCCAGTTCTAGTTGCTCCTAGGTGGGATCGTGAGTTTCACCTAGAGGTGGATGCTAGCATGGTTGGGGCTGGGGCAGTATTGCTGCAGAGAGATGATGGAGGGGTTGATAAGCCTGTGTGTTTCTTTTCCAGGAAATTTAATCGCCATCAGCTAAACTATTCAGTCATTGAAAAGGAAACACTGGCGCTTATTTTGGCGTTGCAGCATTTTAGTGTGTATCTGGGCTCTGGTCCGGTGGTAGTTTTTTCCGATCATAATCCTCTAACTTTCCTTAGCACTCTACAGACTCCTAACCAACGGCTGATGCGCTGGGCTCTTCACCTCCAGTCCTACACTTTGGACATTCGGCATATCAAGGGGCGGGACAATGTGGTGGCAGACGCTTTGTCCCGGGCTCCAAGTGGTTAGGTAAGATGTGCCTTCTTAAAAAAGGTTACAAACTTTCTGTTTTGGGATACCTGCAGCTCAAGGGAAACCCTAGGGGTCCCTGTTTTGTTAGAGGGGGGTGTTACGGCCTTTGGCCTGTTTTTGGTCGTTCCCCTGCTCCTCCTCTCTTTCAGGCTTAATTGCTAACACCTGGGAAGATGGTGCTTTAAATGGGAGCTTCTCCGCTGTATGGCGGGCTTTTTGCTCATCTGGTGGCTGAAGACTCCGACGCTGCTCGGCTAGCTGCTTCAGGCTTAGACCTCGCTCGATACGCCAGGATTTCACAGAGATGCACCTTTAAGTTTATCTGAGTTGATGTCTTTTATTTTTACATCCAACATCTGCACACATACACACCTACAACACATCCCAGCACTTACTTTACACTGCTGATGCTGACATTCATATCCCATGATTAATTACGTTGTTTGTATTTGCGTTCGATACACAATAAATTTATGTTTGGCACAATTTGTTTATGGCATGGTCTCCCATTGATTGTTATGGCCTGGAGTCAGTCATAACAGGTGGGCCATAACCAGGCCTCAGCCAAATGTAACACTGAAGACCAACAGTCAGATGAAACTTTTCCTGACTTACAAGCATTGTTTGAAAGAGATGTAGACATCCCATCAGTAACAGATAAGCATGTAAATTCAGTGAAGGTGTGTGCTGCTAGAAAAAGACCGCAGGGAATTGAACAGTCAGAAAGTGTTCCTTCCAGTGCTTCTGTTGTTCAAATCCAAACTGTTGCTACAACGCTTGGACCTAGAGACATAGAGAGATTGTCCCAGAGTTTACCGCCAGCACGCACACAGTTCACTGAATTTAGAAGAGCATTGGTCAGCAAAATGCGTCTCTACGACATGTCGTTAACAGAAATCACACAGTTAATGTCTCAAATTCTAACTGAATCTGAATTCAACAGTTTTGAGTCTGCTGTTACTTCTGAACTGCAACATGCCAGAAAAGACGAATCAAGAGAAGGTGTTCTGAAAATCCTAAAGAATATCCTAGGACCCAAGATAGATTGGTCTAGAATTACAAACTGTGTACAAAAGAAAGAAGAAACTGTGAATGAATATACTGAGAGGTTTTGTCAGTCAGCTGTAACGTACAGTGGAATAGTGGATGATTCTGAAAGTGTACTCAATGACAAAGGACCGCTGGTCCGTATCTGGTCAGGTGGCCTTATAGCTGACTACAGAAGAGCTTTGCCATTTTTGGATCTGACTTGGTCTCACAGAACTCTTAGAAGTAACCTGGACAGGTTAACTGCTTGGGAAAGAGATTTTGATGTTAAAGGGTAACTAAACCCCTGGTCAGAGCCTGACTCCACCCACTAGCAATATTTGAAAAATGCTGAAAAAATGGGCAGACCCCAGCGGGGCTAGGGGGCGTGCACCTGAGACCCGCCGTGAGTGACAGCTGCTGTCAGACTCTAAAATAGAGCGAGACTAGTCTGGAGTGACTCAATAGCTGCCTTTGCAACAGAGCGGCCATTTGAAGTCGAGGACTTTTCTCCCTCACCTTCACCTTCACCTGAAGTGGATGAGGGTGAATTGTATGTACACAGGGCCAAATCCATTCGAGCTGCTGGCTCAAACTGCGGTCTTAACTCCCGCATCGCGACCGGCATCTGATGAGTTATGTCGTCGAGTTGATCTCAATAGCGCACGCTATTGATATTATGCCGCTATGTGAAAAAATCCAGCAAAATGCACCGGCTCGTTTGTCGACCCTAGAGGATTAACTTTATCCTAACCATAAATTGTGATTAAAATATCCATGATCACTCACATCAAGACGCCGCTGCGGTGGAGGAGTCCATGCAGGACGAGCAGTGTTTGGCACTGCGTGTGGAGAAGCCCATGTCCACCTCTATTCCGTTACTATCCTGATCACTGTACTAAACACTGATAAATCTATGCTAACTTGAAGCTATCCTAACTGTACTATGCTACTAGCTACACAAAATAATCTAAATTATCTATATAATGCTATGCTAAATAGATGCAACAATACTCTATCCTGGTCGTTTTCAAAAATAATCTAAATAACTATATAAATGCTATGCTAACTAGATGCTATTATATGCTATAGTATCCTGATCGTTTTCAATATTCATAAATCCAACTCCTGACTCGCTACAGTAGTTTTGACGGAACCAGATGCTTTTATACCAGGGGCTGCCAAGGGCGTGGTGAGCTCGCACCAAGGGTGTGACAGAGTGCGTCTGAGAGTTCGCTACGTCAGCAAGTACCCCTACTGCAGGAGCTTTCCGTTTAACCTGAAGAGGGCAGCACTCAGACGTTTTTACACCATATATTTGAAAATCAAAACACTTTATACTCAATTGTCAAAAAATGTACTCGAATCAATGAACAGCATTTATGAAGCTCCATTCTTACAGATCATTAACTAAAAAAAGTTGTTTTGGTGTTTAGTTACCCTTTAAGGCAAGAGTACAAATTGCAGCAGCTTCTTTTAAGGTCAGCACAGAAAACCCACAGAAACGTAAATGTCCTAAGAGAGAGGGCAGGTGTTATTACTGTGGTCAGCCGGGACATTGGAGCAGAGAGTGTAGAAAAAGCAGAAAGAATTTTAAAGAAGGCAACCTTTTTGCCCAACTTCTCAGTTTGCTTGCTACTCTGAAGCCGCCATTCCCCACGTCTTTAAACGGGTGGGGCAGCTTGTTGACGTGTTAACCATTTGGACTGTGAGTGCTTAATTTCCCCAGTAACTTACAACAGAGATAAAAAACGTATGTTTGTTTAACAGAACAAAAGGAAAGTGACTGTCTCAGCTTTTCCTTTGGGGGACTGCTTTAAGTAAACTCACAGCCTTAAATGTTATTCTACAGCACAGGCCTTTCATCAATAATAGTGTTAGGTCAGACTGTAAATGCCCACATGCAGTGTCAGCAGTAATGAATGAAGCAAAAGTCAATATTGTCACCTTTTCCCATTGGGGAAATTGGTTTAACTACCCTCACCCATTCTCACGTATGATGTCTACAACGACTGATGTTTTGTTAGAGGATGAAGGAGAAATATCAAAGTACACATGTCACAGGACAGGTCAAGCCTAAGTGGCATGTGCCCCATCAAGGGATGTTGATCGGGCAGTATTGTGTCAAGGAAGAAAAACTTGGTCTCATTTGTCACATTGCAAAGTGTTCTGCAAAGTTCTGCCCACTGACAGGGACATAAAAAGGACACGAACCAGTGAGGAACCCAAGGGAAGAACCGAAATGCCATATGCGTCGGGGGTCACCCCTTGGGCGAAGATTCCCTCATAGGCCTTCCCCATCCATTTAGTCTCATCCTCACCTCACTGTGTTCTTTAGGTGTCAAGAATTAAGAAATAGGGAAAGAGGGAACAATAGCAGACTCAGTGTTTACTCAGCAGGATACAACCCATGTCTTTGAAGAAATACTGCTCTCCTGTCTTTTGTCTTCCTGTATGCAGATACCACTTGATGGCTGTCCCGAGACCCATACGCAAAGACGTCTTCACTTGCGTATGAAGACACCACTTCCAGAAAACAACGAGACCCACTGCCGAGCCAACTCTCACCAAAGTAAAGAAAGAAAAAAAAATACACAACGCAGAAAAAAGACTTACGGAACCTTCAGTCATCCATCAACATTTTCAAGAATGTATTAACCATCAGGACATCGCACAAAGTGAAGACTCCAGAATCCTTGTTTTGCTGGAAACGTTGCAGGCCACAGCCGAAGATGGCTGCATTGACTCACTTGTGCACAAACATGATGGTTAAACAGTCTTGATCTTTCAGCAAAAATTACACCAGATGTAACTGAAGTTTAATTCTTCCGTAAGAGCTTCACGGACCCTAATTGCATGTTTGTTTTCTGTGTCAGCATGCAATTACAGAAAAAGCAAACACAGAAAATGTGCCTGTAACTATCAAAAGTTACAAGAGTGAACTTGTAATCATTTAAATTTGTACATTATTAGTACTCTCAAGAGGGGGAAATGTGAGATTACAAATTTTATTAACATGGTTAATTTAATGTTTTAAATGTAGAAAGTCTAAAAACAGTAGGAATTCCCAGTGTGACCCTCCTGACTGTCTTTTGAACCACACGGGAAAGCTATGCCTTTCCTGTTTCTCGTCGCACCGTGTGAAAATGCCTGTTTGAAGTGAGAACAGCTGCTACTGTATGTTAATGTCTGAGACCATCTTGACTGTCCTGTGACCACACGGGAAAGTTTGTCTTTCCTGTTTCTCGTCTCACCGGGTCAGTGGAGCTCGAGGGTCACATGCATTTACATTTGCTTTGTTTCAGTGTCTCCACCTTTAGGTAATCCCACCCTCTTTGAAATGTATAAATTAGAATGTAAGGTTCTTTTAAATCAGACTATCCTTGAGATGACTACAGCTACGCAATAAAGAATTTCTGCGTGAAAGGTACCTCAAGAGTCTCCTGGTCTGTTGCGTGGAAGAATAAAAAACTTCACTACAGTCTAAACAGTGGAAGATTACCACTGAGCTGCCGTAGCTGCCCAAGAAGGGAGACCTGAGTGAAATAAAAAACTGGAGGCCTGTGTCATTGCTATGTAGTGATTATAAAATTCTGTCCAAGGCATTGGCAAATAGATTGAGTGGGGTTTTGGAAGAGGTCATTCATACTGATCAGACCTATTGTGTGCCAGGAAGGCACATTTTCGATAATATTTCTTTTGTTAGAGATATGTTTGACATCAGTAAGCTCTTTGATGTGGATTTTGGTTTGATTTCAATAGATCAAGAGAAAGCGTTTGATAAAATTGAACATAGTTATTTATGGGAGGTTTTAGAAGCTTTTGGGTTTAATAGCTTTTTTATTGATAAGTTAAAAGCTCTTTATTGTGATGTTGAAAGTTTACTGAAGGTAAATGGTGACTTATGTGCCCCTTTTAGTGTTTTTAGAGGTATCAGGCAAGGCTGTGCTCTTTCTGGTATGTTATATAGTTTAACAATTGAACCCCTTTTACGAAGTTTAGAGCAGATTTAAAGGGTGTAACTATTCCAAATTATGAAAAAGTATTTAAACTATCAGCTTATGCTGATGATATTGTGATTTTCATTAAAGAACACAGCGATGTGTCAAAGTTAGCAAAGATTTTAAGGGATTTTATGCTTGTTTCCTCCGCTAGAGTAAATTGGAATAAAAGTGAGGCTATCTTGGTTGGAAAGTGGACTCATGGACAACCCAGTCTCCCCGCGGGGTTAAAGTGGAGTAGAGATGGGTTTAAATATTTAGGGGTGTATTTGGGAGATGATATAACTGTAAAGAAGAATTTTGAGGGGATAGAAGAGAAAATTGTAGGTCGTTTGAATAAATGGAAGTTTTTACTTTCTAACATGTCATATAGAGGGCGGGTGTTAATTATTAACAATTTGGCAGCCTCTACTCTTTGGCATTGGCTAGCATGTATTGACCCCCCAGTAATTCTTCTGAAAAAAATTCAATCTATTTTAGTTAATTTTTTTTGGGATAATTTACACTGGGTGCCACAAAGTGTTTTGTATCTGCCTAAAAATGAAGGGGGACAGGGTCTGATTCATCTACAGAGTCGAGTGGCCGCCTTTCGGCTAAAGTATGTACAAAGGTTTCTTGAAAGTTGTGAGAATGAGAATTGGAGTTTGGTTGCTTCCATTATTATTAGGAACTTTGAAGGCCTGGGTCTTGACAAGTCTTTGTTCTGGATGAACCGTAAGAAGTTTTCTGTATCTAAGTTACCTATTTTTTATTGTAATTTATTCAAAGTATGGCCACTTTTTAATATATCGAGAAGTGAAATAACAGACTCTTTGTACTGGACTCTTCAAGAACCGTTGATTTGTGGATCACGTTTGGATGTGTCAAAGGAGGGATGTTTTCCTGCTTTGATGGACGTACTCATTAAATCTCACATCGTTACTTTTGGAAGCCTAGTTCGTATAACTGGACATGATTTATCTGACTCTAAAGCAATGGAAGAGAAGTTGAGGATGAGGTCAACACGGGTGGTAACTCGGCTGTTGTCTAAGTGGAAAGAAATCATTACCAAAGAGGAGTTACAAATATTAAAAGACTTTGAAGAAGGGTGTATTCAACCAAAGAATGATGATCCGTTTCCGAATTTGTCTTTGAGTCCTGATTTGGAAATGTGTGATGGTTTTTTTTTTTTAAAGTGTAGTAATTTGAGGTTGTTGGGAAAAGAAAAAAGCATCTAGTAAAGCTATGTACAAGTGTTGTGTTAAAGCTTTCAATAAGAAGAGTCTTGATGGTAAAATAGATTCACCATGGCGCAATGTCTTACATTTAAGTGAGAATACTAGACCTAAATGGGGGGCACTTTATAAGTCACCATTGCTTAAAAAAACAGGGGACTTGCAATAGAGAGTTTTACATGGAATTATTGCTGTTAATGCATTTGTTTCAAGTATAAATCATGAAGTTAATCAGGAATGTCCTTTTTGTTCCCAAAGAGAAACTGTGTTTCATACTTTTATGCATTGTATAAGACTAAAACCGTTGTTTATTTATTTACAAGATGTATTTAAACAGTTTGATGACGTCTTCTCAATGGAGATTTTTATTTTTGGTTTTAAGTATTCGAGAAAACGATCTTATGAGTGTCAGTTGTTTAACTTTTTCTTGGGTCAAGCAAAAATGGCAATTTATGTAAGCAGAAAAAGGAAAATTGAAAAATATTCTGATACAGATGTAATATTGATTTTTTCAATGTTAGTGAAATCAAGAATTAGGGCCCACGCCCTGAAAGGGCGAAGGCCCTATTGTTTTCCTTGGGATTATTATTAGGGCCCAAGCCCTGAAAGGGCGAAGGCCCTATTGTTTTCCTTAGGATTATTAGGGCCCAAGCCCTGAAAGGGCGAAGGCCCTATTGTTTTCCTTGCGATTATTTTTCTTCTCTATTATTATTATAATAATTATTATTTTACTACCTTTTGGGCACTTTTGGGGCCCTTAACGTGCTCGAAAACTCTTGAAACTTTGCACACGGGTCAGAACCCGCGGCCATCAGAGCCGGGCTGAAGCTGGTACCTGGGCGTGGCAGGGGGGCTCGTCAGCGCCCCCTGGAACGGGGTCCGAAACACTCGGTCCATAACTCAAACACGCTTGCATGTAATAATATGAAACTCGGTTACACATGTTGATCTCATCGTTTCATCTATACCTCGCGCTCTTACTTTTTACCCCAGCCAACAGGAAGTCGGCTATTGAGGTTTGTTTGTAAAACGCTCGCAATGGTATTTGAAAAATACTCCTCCTAGAGCTTTTGATCCACATTCGACGAAACTCGGTCAGCGTGAAGTCAAGACATTGAGGATGAAAAGTTTGCGAGGGATTTTTGATATCTCGAACGGTTTGTCCGTGGCGAGGAAACGAAATCATGGCGAGAAACGTGAAACAGGAAGTGTGTTATAACTTCAGCATACATTAACTGATCTTGATGAAACTTCAGCAGTGTGCTCGCTGTAAGAGGACGATCACATGGATGTGACTATTGTGAGTAAAAGTTATAGCGCCACCAACTGGCAGCAGGAAGTGTGTCACTTTCAAAATGCTTTGAAATCACCCTTTTATTTTTACCGATTTGCTTCAAACTTCATCTGTATAATGTAAACATACGGCAGATGTAGACCTGTGAATGGATTCTTGATATCTTTGAAACTGTTTGCCGTGGCGACGCATCAAACTTTGCCCTTCTTTTAGGATGCTTTTAGGATGCTTTTGAGACCCTTAGCATGCTTCAAATTGCATGAAACTCGACAGACACATCACATTTATAGCCAGTAGACATGTGCAAAGTTGCAGAAACGGGCTGGTGAGGGCTCAGTAGCGCCACCTTTTGACAAAAGTGGGGTGGTTAGTTTTAACTAGAGTTTACAAAAATTGGTATGTATATTGTACTCCTCGAGCACGGACAACTTTCTAATTGACACTTATTAGCTAGACCCACAGAACTCAGATATTTTTTGTTTGAATTATGGGCCACTTAGCCTTTGGTGGCTGGCTGGCTGTTCTGTGTGTGTGTGTTGTGTGTGCAGGGGGAGGGGGCTTAACCATGTTCACTGCTGTGTGTATGACCTGCATAAAGAAAATAACATTTCTCAAGCCTGTATTTTAAATAAGTTTTTATTTTTTATTTTTTATAAGTAAAGGCATATAACTAGTTTAATTGTAGTGAATTGACAATAGTTTTTATGATAATTAGTTTATTAATCAGAATTAACTTGGTCAATAAACTTGGTCTGAAAATTTGGTCCATAAATCAAACACACTTGCATGTAATAATATGAAACTTGGTACACATATAGATCTCATCGTTTCATATATACTTCACACTCTTACTTTTTACCCCAGCCCAACAGGAAGTTGGCCTATTTAGGGTTGTGTTTTAAAACACATGCAATGTAATTTAAATTATTGCTCCTAGAGCACTGCAAACCCAAATTCGCAAACTCGATCAGCGTGAAGTCAAGACATTAGGATGAAAAAGTGCCACGGATTTTTGATATCTCGAACGGTTGGCCGTGGCGAGGAAACGAAATTATGGCGAGAAACATGGAAACAGGATGTGTGTTATAACTTCAGCATACATTAACTGATCTTGACGAAACATCAGCAGTGTTTTCGCTGTAAGAGACCGATCACATGGATGTGACTATTGTGAGTCAAAGTATAGCGCCACCAACTGGCAGCAGGAAGTGTGTCACTTTCAAAATGCCGTGGCAACGAAACAAACTTTAACATTATTTTTGATGCTTTTGGGACTCTTAGCTTGCTTGAAATTGCTTGAAACTCAACAGATACATCACATTTATTAGCCAATAGACATGTGCAACTTATGGCAAAAGATTAAAGTAATGTCAAAAAAGTAAACACTAAAAGCCTCATATCTTCTAAAAATGTAATTATACAT